>JAMKQA010043730.1:0-16923 GCA_024699735.1 Posidonia australis | reverse complement strand
GTTTAGCAAACATTCATCAAGCCCTTAGCAAGCATTCGGACTAGAAAGACCGAGTTTCTCGGGCGTACGAGGGTGCCTAACCCCTTCCTCGTGCGTAATAGGAATCCTTACCCATCATCTGGTTAGCAGACAGCCAGCCTTCCTATCTGCATCCCATGCATGCATTCATCCATTTGTGCTTTTCCTCGTCTTTCCCTAAAAGACTAGGTGGCGACTCCTTTTCCTTTTTCTTTTCTCTTATCCATGCGCCTTCGCCATTCATCGGCATGGCTATGATCCCCTTCCCGCCTCTCCGGGTCAGGCACGTGCGGTCACAGATACCTATAGAGGGTCAGGTACGAAGTTGAGGTTGAGGTTTTGAGCCTTGTTGGTAAGGGTTAGGGGATAGAGTCCCTATGTGTGCCGGACATAGTGCTGTGCTAGCAAGGGTCAGGGGTTAGAGCCCTAGGTGGCCCTAGCACAAAGACTTGGGTGTTGGCAAGGGTTAACAGTTAGACACTTGGATGGCCTAAGCACAGAGGATGTCGACAGGACGTACCTTGTGTTTGTCTTAGAGTGGACCATTGGAGGATTGTTAGAGTAAGAACCTAGGGCAGGGACTCCTACATAAGGTGGCTCATCACTGCTGTGCAATGCCACTACAAGAAAAAGATGATTTTGCGAGGACATAAGTCCTTGCAAAATCCTCGCGGCTTCCTCGCTAAGTCCTCGTAATAAATATTGCAAGGATTATTTATCCTCAGAGAAAAATAACTCATTAAATCAATATTGCAATGACATATCCTCAGAATATGCTCGTAAATATTAACGAGGACATTACAAGGAAATGTTTTCTCGTAATGTCCTTACTATATCCTCAGTGTACCCTCACAATATGCTCACCAAGTGCTTGCTAAATATGATGAGATTGTATCGTCATTCCAGTATTAGTGAGGAAATTGCGAGGGCATTGCAAGGACATGTCCTCAATACACCCTCAAAATTTACTCACTAAGTGCTTGCTAAATATAATGGGATTGTGCAGCCCTTTGAATATTAGCAAGGACATTGTGAGGACAAAGCCTCACCATGTCCTCATTGATCCTAACGAATAGCACTATTTTTGCAAGGACATAGTGAGGAGATATCCTCGCCATGTCCTTGTTAATACTGGGCAATAAAAAAAATAAAATAATACATTTCAAAATTGAACCTGCTAAATTTAGATTCATTTATCTAGTAAAATGAAATTCAAATACATTCACAAGTATATTAAATTACACATATATTACACATATACAAATTTTATAAAAATAAATTTCAATTGATCATACAACATAAGATTTTACACATCCAAAGCTTTTACAAAAAAAGTAGCTAATACAACATTGAAATGTCTTAATACAAGTCACTAGATATAATACAAGTCGAAATGATATATTATTGTAATGCCCCCAATTTCTATAATAATTTAAAACAAATTAAATTACAGGAAATTAAAAACTAAACAGAATATCAACTACTAGAACCTATGTGTAACACCCATAAAATTCATTTTTATAATTATTTACATTTTAAGAATTTTATTCCTGGATGGGTGTTACTGTTCCAAGGCCCATTGTGTGATTTTGGTGGGTCGGCTTCTATTTGCATGTCCCTGTGCATGGTTGGCACTGTGCATTGTGGCACTGTGCAGGTGGAGCCTGGGTGTGGGGTCTGCGTGCGGTCCACGTCGTGGGCCTGTTATTGTGGCTGGTGGTTGGATGGAGTCAATGGTGTGCTCGTGCGGTGTGCCGGTGGCTGAGACGTGCAGGTGAGCATGCTCCCAGCTACTGTGTGAGCAGGCTTTATAAGCCGCACCGCACTCCTTCGCCGCTCATCGCCATCTTCCCCTTCTTCCTTCTTCCTTTCCCCCCTCCTCGACACGCGCACTTGTCCCTCCCCGCCTTCTTTTACCTTCCTCCCCACACCTCCTTCTCCACCCCCTTCTCCTCCACCCGTCCTCCCCTATTTTTCCCTTGTTACGCGCCAAGAGAGAAAGAGAGATTAAGGGTGAGAAGCGGAGGACTGCGGTGGCTCGGGTGGCACGTGGAGCTTGGGTGGAACGTTCCTGAGGCTGTGGTGTGGCTGTGGTCGTGCGAGGTCATCGGAATTCGCCAGAGTCGGTCAGAGATCGTAGGAGGTCGTTTCAGGTACGTATCCCCAATTTAATGTGTAGAAATCATGTAAAATGGTAGAAATGGCTAGGATGCATGTAATCTAGGCTAAATTTAATGTTTTAGAATTTTGAGAATTTATTGTGGCATTTATGGATATTTATGGCGGTTGGTGTGTTTTGGGTCGTTTCGACCCTTCTTCCTTTGTGATTTTATATCTTGATGCATGGTGTTGGATCTTGGAGTAGACTTGAGGGTCTACATCTTATGTTTTATGCAACATTTTTGGTATTTGTTTAGGGGGTCCAATCGGAGGTCCCAATTGGGGCAATTTTTGACTGTAGGATTTGGGTCGTTTTCTGTTTTTCCTAGAATTTGACATACCGAATCATTTCAGTATACCGTTTTTCTATCAAATTAGGTCCTCTAGTCGAAATTTGGTCGTCCGATTTTGGACAGTCACCCTAATCAGGAGATTTTAGTCTTAGGGTGCGTACTAGATGACTTTTTTCACTCATACGTTTTTCCTCATGTTTTTGGTTTGCAGGTGTAGGTATGCAGAGGATTATCATAGTGCATATAGTTTGGAGTCTCCTAACTGCACACATAGGTTCCTAGTAGTTAGATATTTACTGTTTAGTTTTAATTTTCTCGTAATTTAATTATTTTAAATTATTGTGGAAAATGTGGGGCGTGACATTGTGTGTGCGGCTACAAGACTCCAAACTATGTGCACCAATCTAAGACTCATTTGTATGCCTGCACCTGTAACTCAAAAACCACAAAGAACAACCATGAGTGACAAAAGTCACCCAACACACACCCCATGAAAACAACGAAAAACAAATCTATATTAATTTTTCTTTAAAAATAATTTTGCAAATTATTTTCTTCAAAACCACCAAGACTGACCGACCAAGCCCAATAGGTCGAAAACCACAACAAACACAACCCACACCAGCTAAAACAGTAAATAAGGCTCTACAAGCCTAAAACCACAAACGAGGCCCTCAATGGCCAAAACCACACACAGTGAATCAGGAAGCCCAGCGCTAAGCAACCAACTTTGGCCACAAGCAGTCACCAAGGTGCACTACTGTAACACCCACAAATTCATTTTGTAATTATTTACATTTTAATGAATTTTATTCCTAGACGAGTGTTACTGTTTCCGAGGTCCGTTGTATGGTTTTGTACTTTTGGGCTTGGGACTCGTGGACCGGCTTCTATTTGCATGTCCCTGTGCGTGGTTGGGACTGTGCATTGTGGCATTGTGTGTGGGGCTCAGGTGTGGGGTTCGTGTGGGGCCCACGCTCGTGGGTCGTTGGTTGTGGCCGATGGTTGGGCGGAGTGGCCGGTGTGCTCATGCAATGTGCCAATGGCTGAGACATACAGGTGAGCACGCTCCCAGCTACTACGTGCGTAGGCTTTATAAGCCGCACTGCACTCCTCCGCCACTCATCGTCGTCTTCCCCTTCTTCCTTCTTTTTCCCCCTCCTCCTTGACGCGCGCATTCCCCTTCTTCCCCACCTTCCTTTCCTTCCTCCATGCTCCTCCTTCCTCTTTCCCCTCTTTTCCTCCTTCCACCTGCATCCCCTATTTCTTCTTCTCGCACGTCGATGGAGAAAGAGAGAGAGAGAGAGAGAGGGAGCATAGTGGAGGGTTATGGCAGCTCGTGGTGGTGTGTGGAGCTTGCGTGGAGTGCTCCCGTGGTCGTGATTGTGCTAGAATTCGCCGGAGTCAGCTGGAGATCGTCAGAGGCCGTTTTCAGGTACGCTCCTCCACCTCAAGTAATAGAGAGCATGAAAATGGTAGAAATTGATAGGATTGCATGAAATCTAGCTAAATTTATATTCCTAGAATTTATTGTGATTTTATGAGAATTTATGGTGGATTTATGGATATTTATGGCGGTTGATGTGTTTTGGGTCGTTTTGACCCTTCTACCTTTGTGATTTTACATCTTGATGCATGGTGAATGGATTTTAGTTTTGTTTGTTGGGATTTGGAGTAGACTCGAGCGTCTACATCTTATGTTTTATGCAAGATTTTTGGTATTTGTTTAAAAGGTTCGATCAGAGGTCCTAATTGGGGCGATTTCGGATTGTAGGGTTTGGGCCGTGTTCTGCTTTTTGCAGAATTTGGCATACTGAACCATTTCGGTATGCTATTTTTCTATCAGATTAGGTCATCTAGTCAAAATTCGATCGTCTGATTTTGGACGGTCACCCGAATTAGGAGATTTTGATCGACCAAACTAGTTTTCGGTATACCAAATTTGGCCTGAGTGTTGACCATTATCCTGATTCGGTCGATCGATCCAGATGGATCTACTGAATCAGGGATTTTCGGCATACCAACCCTATTTTTCGGCATGCCGAATCTAGGCCCAAACATGCTTATAAAAATGTGTTTCCCTAGGGCTTTCTTGATTGTTGTGTTTCGTCCCATTGAGAGGGACTATGGGCCACCAGTGGTGGTCTCCTGGGACCCCTGATTCGTCGTATTGCCAAGGTTTTGGAAGAATTTTCAAAGATATGAAAAGTGGTTTCGGAAATGGATTTTCAAGGAAATAGTTAGCCTATTTTGGAAAATGTTTTCCGGGTTTTCTATGTGCCGGCCGAGATAGTGTGGGACTGTGTCGTTGGGACCAGGGAATGTGATGACATTCTCGGGTGGTCGGGCACAACTCCTTGGTTGAGTCGGGGGCCGAGATACCTGAGGCTAAGGGGCATCAGGTCTTGGAGGTATGAGACTCCTTGACTGTCGTCTCAAGGTTAGGGTTGTGGTCCATTGGTTGAGGTGTCTTGTGGCATGACAGGGAGGTATGATACTCCTACTGTTGCTGTAAGCACTAAGGCTCGAGTGTCGTCGGGTGTGGAGGTATGACACTCCCACCTAAACACCGTGTATGAAGGACGCTGTGAGGAGGCGTACCTTGTTGTGGCCAGTGCAGGTGGGACACGTACCCCGTAGCTGGTAGCGTCCTAAGTGACAGGACAGCCTTCCCAGGGAGGGGTTGGCTTTGTGAGGGTTCTCTAGGTAGGAGAATCGCGGGACAACGCGACTCCTACACAGGGTGGCACGTCGTGGCATTGCAGACGCCGTTGGTTGTTGTTCAGTGGGGTGCTTGTGGCCAGAGTTTGATCTTCTGGTGCCTGGCTTCCCGATTCACTGTGTGTGGTTTTGGCCCTTGAGGGCCTTTGCTTGTGACTTTGGGCTAGTAGAGCCCTGATTTTGGTTTTGGCCGATGTGGGCCTGGTTTATGAGGTTTTAGGAAATGGTTTGCGAAATGAATTTAAAAGGAAAATTAATTATAGTTTTGTTTTCCGCGATTTTCTTGGGGTGCAAACTGGGTGACTTCTGTCACTCATGCATTTTCCTTGTGATTTTGGTTTGCAGGTGCAGACATGCGATTGGTTTAGCGTAGTGCATATAAATCGGAGTCTCCTAACTGCACACACAGTTTCCTAGTAGTCTAATATCTTCTATTTACCTTTAATTTTCTCGTAGTTTAAATTGTTTTAAATTATTATGGAAAATGTGGGGCTTGACAACTACACTACCATAGTGTGCCATCTTCTACAGGAGCCAACCACCGTCCTGCGATCCTCCCACCTGGAGAACCCTCACAAAGCCAACCCTTACTAAGGAAGGCAATCCTATCTCTCAAGACACTACCAACTACGGGGCACGTATCGTACCCACATTGGCCACCATAGGGTACGCATTCTCATAGCGTTCTTCACATGGTGCTCAAGAGAGAGTGTCATACCTCCACACTTGACAACACCCGAGCCTCATTGCTCACAGCAACAGCAATAGTATCATACCTCCTCGTCATGCCACACGACACTTCAACCCACGGACCTCAACCTTAGCCCCACAAACGACAATCTGGGAGTATCCTTCCTGTAAGACCTGACGAACACTCACCTCGGTATCTCTGCCCCTGACCTCAACCATGGAGACACGCCCGACCACCCAAGAATGTCATCACATTCCCTAGTCCCGACGACACGATCCTACGATGTCTCGGCCCACACACAAAAAACTAGGAAAACCATTTTCCAAAATAGGCCAACTCATCTTTTCCAAAACCATTATATAGCTTTGGAAAACGCTTTTGAAATATCCACAAAATCGATGCATCTGGTGATCCGCAGGACCACCACTGATGGCCCACGATCCCATCTCAAATGGGTAAAACAAACCAATTCGGAAAACCCATGGAAATCACATTTTATACAACAGTTGGGTCCTGATTTGGCATTCCAAAATGGGCTCGATTTACTGAAATCTCCTAAATTGGAAGACCAACTAGAATCAGTCGACCGAAATAGGTGGAGGCACCCAAAATGGCAAACCAAAAACCAAACTAGTGAACCGAAAGTTCTTGGTTCGATAGGCCGAATAAATTCAATCGGCCAAATTGGAACACAATGGTCAACACTCATAGCCAACAACGGTAGACAAGGAGATTTGGCAGACCGAATTTTGACAAGAGAACCTAACCTGATAGAAAAATGACATATCGAAATAGTTCGGTATGTCATTTTCTACGAAATTCGAAAACGGCCTAAGGCACACATCTACAAAATCATCCAAAATGCAACCAAGGGGTGAACCCCCCAAAATAAGCACCACAAAATCTAACTAAAACATATATTGTAGACCCTCGAGTCTACTCCAAATTCACACAAAAAAAATCTAAAATCCATTCATCATGCAAGGAGAAATAAATTCGAGAAGCAATAGGGGTCAAAAATGACCCAAAACTACCCAACACCAGTAATGGCCATAAATACCACCATAAATTATAGGAATGTAAATTTACCTAGATTTCATAGATTCTTATCATTTTCTACCATTTTCATGCTTTCTATAACACGAGGTGAGGTGCATACCTAAAAATGCACTCTGGCGATCCACTCTGATCTCCAGCCAACTCCAGCGACCCCAAGCATTCTCGACCACTCCACGACCTCAGGGACACTGCACCAAAGCACCACACACCGTTGCACGCTACGACACACCGTCGTCGACCCTCAAGCACACCGAACAGAGGCAACAGGCCAAGAAGGAGAATAGGGGAGAGGGAGAGGGTGAAGTGGAGAAAGGGGTGAGTGGAGGGAGAGAGAGAGACGATGAAGTGGAGGGAGAGGAAGAGTGGTGTGCTCGGGAAGGAAGAGGAGGTGTAGGAAAGAAGGGAAGGATGTGTTGCTGCAAGGGGAGTGCCTCAGCTTAAAAAGCCACGCAAGGAGGAAGGTAAGCGTGCATGCTCACCAACCAGCCTCCACCTGCCCAACACAAATCCCACATACACAACCACCCGTTCCCAGCACGAGGCCAACTGTAAGCCTCACTAACTGGCCCACAAATACGAGCCCCACACGGACCCACACACTAGCCCACAAGCATAGTACCACACGCACAGTGCCAACCACATACAGGATCACACAAAAGGATGTTGGCCCATGAGGCCCAAGCTCAAAATCACAAAAACACACAAATGAGCCTCAAAATAGTAACACCCACCTAGAAATAATTTCATTAAAAAATGTAAATAATTACAAAATGAATTTATGGGTGTTACAATTACATATCACTTTATTTGGGAACCAACTTACTTTCCTTTACTTTTTGAGGATGATGTATGGATGTGGCAACGACAATGTGTATACTCCTCGTAATCCTCCTCAATGTCACTTGCCAAATCAAGTTCCTAGTCATCTCTATATCTTCTAATTATAAAAAACAAACTTAAAATATGTTATAATGGACAATGATTATATTATAATATTGAATTCAACATCACAATTTATGTATATCAAAAAAATTAAAACTAAATAAAACTTTACCTTACAAGTCGATCCTCCTAAGCATGTATTTTATCTCTTATTTCATTCCTTACTTCAGTCCTTATTTCATTCCTTATTTCTGAGCGTATGTCAGCTCTGAAATCCTCTAATGCAGTCACCATCTGTAACAACTGAGAACTGAAGTACTCCAAATCAAATGAAGTAGAAGCTTGAGGCATAGAATGATACTGCCTAGTAGAAGTCGTAGAAGAACTAATAGTCATATCTTCTAAGTAGTATGGATCCAAACCACCCAAGCCTTTCTTTCTTGATGAACTACTCACGTTTCTTTCCATTGAAACTTGCTTCCAAAGTTTCTTGTCAATGGCTGGGTATTCATCAACATTATCGTTTCTATATTTTTCTTAGTACAAGAAGGTATACCTATCCTGTATAAATAAACACAAGAAGTTAGTTAAAAAAAATATAAAATATAAGTGCATATTATTAAAGTAACTTTAATTATAACCATGATTACTTACAAGTACATCCTTCGCACTCGAAGTTGACCAAACATGCTCTGACCCACTAGTGTGGCATGTAATCCACCACTCTAGCATTGTAGGTTTCCTGTATAGTTTAATGGCTTGTAACAATTAAAACACAAGTATTAATAATTTATTCAAATACCTGGTAAAGAGATATGATAAAGAGATATCATTCTGATACAGAACAAATGGTTGAAAAAATATCATTCAGTTTAACTAGTCCTTAGATTTGATTGGCATCATTCAGTCAAATAAGTCTACAAGAGTTGAAATAACATATTATAATTTAGTAAATAGTGTCAAAAACTATGTTAAATATTATCGATTCCTTAAGAACTCCTTGGGTGAACCTTCCAACATGTGTGAGGGATAAGATCACCAAATATTGCCTCAGAAACTATGTTAAATATCATTGAAGCAAATGAGAGTTGGGATTATTAGTATTCTAAATTATGCCATGATTTTTTAAATTGAAAACAACCAAGAGTTTTAGAAGTATTTGGTAACAAATTAGAAGTACACGCATTAATCAAGTGGTGAAGTATATGCCATGATTTTTTCACGTACATGTTTGAACCACTTGGTCAAGTGATGACATATGGGCATTAATAATCAATCAAAAATTATGGTTACTCCCTTTTGTTTTGGATAAAAATGAAAAAGCTTAATCAATGAATTTATTGAAATTTACAAACCACTAAGTGGTAGTGAAACTCCACTTTCCTATTATCAGGCATACATAGTTACCACTTCCTAGATCTTATCGTGGAAATGGAAACCAATCAAATGAAATGCATACATGTTCATTATCATGTAAAAACTAACATTGTGTATGATATGGATGTATGTGATTATTCATCATATTTATTTTTAAAAATAAAGTTCTAGATACACATAACTTTAAATTCACTCATGGTCTCCAATGAACTATAATTTCATAACATAAATTTATATTTGACATGGATTTAAGTGTTTAATCTAAAACATGCGGAATGTTTGAATCCAAAATGAAGGTTAGAATCCAAGGGTTGGAATCAACACTCAAACACACTCTATAGGTGAAGCCACAAAATCCTAGTCACTAGTATAAACTAATAATCCCTTGTGTACTTGTCGTACAAAAATACAAACTAATAGCCTTTTGTGACACTAAAGAAAGCAATGGACATTTACATCAACTATTTATCAAATACAACTTCAGTTATGATTTATCTTTTTTGGATGGTGGTGTTATTCCTCGTCAAAAGTAGTCCATAACAACTAGTCTATTTCTTCTCAATAATACGAATCTACTATTGTGAGTAGTTGCATCAAAAGGAAGTATCAGCTTTTCTACCTTTCCATCACAGAACTTTAGTTGTTGATGCCTTCTTGATATTTGTAGGCTATGCCCATGACCTGAAGAGAGTTTTCTTGACGCATTTTCTTGGTTTTAGATTATGGCCTAAAATCATACCATCTTCTTATCCAAATCATAGATAATAATATTGTTATGCATTGTCTGAACCACTGAAAAATTTATAATTGGCATTGGCCTATTGGATAAGTAATATACTTTAGGTCAAGGTCATCTATTAATTTCCAATTTCACATCCATTCATTTTGCAATTGAAAAAAGGTACATTTTTCACAGTGCCTACCTTTGAGTGTATGTTCTGTACCTTTTATGGTATTCTCATACTTATAAAAAGGATTTCTGTAATGCCCCAATCCCAGGCATGATACCATAATCACAGTATCATAAGCAAAACTACACTAATTACCGTAAAATGAAATAACTGTAACTAAGACTCACCTCTAGGAAACGATGTGTGGCTAGAAGCTCCGACTCCGGTACCGGAACTCGACTGCACACGATCTGCACCTGAAAACCAAGCAAAGCAAGCGTGAGTGACATCTAAGTCACCTAGTATGCGCCCCAAACACAAAAACAACGAAATCCGGCAAAATCACTAAAAACACAGCTTTTAGTTTATAAAACTTGGTTTTCCTTTTGAAAATCCAGTTCTAAAACATCATTTCTTTTTTTTTGAAATCAGTTGGGAATCTGATCCCTAATCCATACTCTTTTCAATACTCGTCTTTTCTTTCCTTTTTAAAACATTTGGAAATTTATTCCAAAACCATATTTTTTCCAATCCTTTCTCAAAACTCATCTTTATTTTTATTGCTTGGGATTTCTTCCCAAGACCAAAACCACTTTCAAAACTCATCTCCTGAGAAACCACATTTTCAATCAGATCCAGCCTAAAACACAATGCCTCTCGGGCTCAAAACTACAATCATAAATACTGGCTAGGAACTAGTTAAAACACAATTCTTATTTTATTCTAGGATTTTAGGACCATTCATAAGTCTAATCCTAGCCAAACCACATTTCTTTTAATTTTTCACAAAACCACACACACTTTTATTATTCATTTCCACTTTTCTTTATTGATGTTACCTTGATCAGGGGTAACCAGGCACACAAGTAGTAGGTGAGGACACCATTTCTCCTACCTCCCTGCACTACCACGATGAAGTTCCCATTCAGGAGGACACTGCCTTGGCCAACCGGCCTTAAATTTTCTTTTCATATATGCATGGGGATACGTCTTTATCTAACGTCCCATCGGTGATGGTGACCTGAACAACTAGGTTCAATAACCCAGGCGCAACCTACACCGTCGGTGACCCAGACACCTAGTTCTCATATACCCAAGCCTAGCCTACACCATCACGAGCTTGGTGACCCAAACAACAAGGTTGAATAACCCAGGCTTAGTCTACACCGTCTCAAGCTCGACAACCACAATCATATCTGACAATTGGTTTCATTAGAGTCTCATACTCCTACCACATTATCGACACCAACCCTTGTGGTTCCTTAACACATTATTAGTGTTATAGTTCAAAACTCTTTAAGTTTTCCGTTTCAAAATCATTTCGATTTCGTTCTCTAGGTTGCAGGAATCTGTTCCCATGCAACACCTGACCCTCTTTTAGGGTCCCAACTCAATTCATGAAAAATCATGCTTTAAAATCATAAATTGGATCTCATGCCCAAAATTACTCAAAAACCATACATTCAATCACTTTATTCTTCTTTTTTTTGAGGTCTCAAACCCAAAACCATTCCCAAATTTACTTATTTGGGTTCCACATCCTCCATGCCATTTACATGGGGAAAACACCATTAACACATGCTCATTGTTCGTTTAAAACCTTTTATTTCCATCATTTATGCCCATTTATTCATATGGGCCAGGGGATGAAATTGACAGACCGAATTCAAATTCGGTATACCGGAAGTCATTGGTTCGGTATACCAAATACCATCGGTATACCGAAACCCCCTATTTTTGTCGACCAAAGGTCTTTGGTCTACCGAAACCAAGTGCCCCTGTACAAACTGACAGGGATTCGATATGCCAAACCTAGTTCGGCATGCCGAATCTCCCATGTTCTATACACGGCCCCTGCCAGTAACCATTCGTTCACTAGAAATGGGAGCCTCCGGTGGACCTCCCAAACATGCATCATAAAACAAAACTAAATCATAGGGTGTAAACCCTTGAGTCTACTCCAAAACCCCCCAAACCATTCGCCAATCCATTCACTGTGCAATTCACACAAAAATCATAAAGGGATGAAGCTCGTATGAAACTACTATAGCATACATCCCTAAAATCCATGCAAATCCACCAAATTCCATCCTAACTGCATGATATCTACATGTTCATGCTATTTGTCACATTTCCATCCATTCTACGATTTTTCTACAATTTTACATGCATTTATTCTCATTTTCATCCATTTAACATGTTGAACTGAAAACATGAAAACGAGAGAGGAAGAGGGTCGCGTACCTCAGGTAGCACACCCAGCGTCCTCCCTGCACCCCGGCGCAGCCCCGGTGACCCACGGCAATGACGCACACGGCTCGTCCTTCCTTCTCTTCCTCTAGCTCCTCGGTTCCTCCTCTTTTCTCTTTCCCTTCTTCACTCGGTGCCTCCTTCCCACTATATCTCCCTCTCCTCCTCGCGTCATGTCGGCTACCCATCCCGTCGGAAAAGACGGGGTGACACGGGTCGATGTCACTAGTGGCACAGGTCAGGGAAAGGGGAAGAAGAAGACAGGGATGGTAAGGGCTTGTAAAAGAGTGTGAGAGAGAGAGAATGAGTGAGAAAATAAAGGAAAGAAAAAGAAGAAAAGGACAGGCATGCAAACCGAGGCGACTGTGTATCCTCAAACCGGACTCCACATTAGTCCCAAATCACAACCATGTACACAGTAAGCCAACCAAATCCTCACAATCACAAGAAATAACAGATTATCCATTAATAAACCATTTATACAATATTACAACAATTACATGGTTTAAAATTAAAATAGATAATCAGGCCCAGGTGTCACAATTTCTTTCTCATCTACCTACATTTGAGTATATTTAAAGATGTTTATTTATTTTACAAGAGACTAATATTGTTTTCTGACACCAGCCTAGTTTACGAGTAATGTTGATAAATGTACATTGAAGCTACTATAGCATGTATTCACTAGCAGCAGTTTTTTATATTTTCTAGCTAGTATTGCCACTTCTCTGAAACAGTTACAATGGATAAAATCTATGTACCTAGATACATCAAGGATACAACATTATGAAGTATCCAATACATATTTTACACTGAAATTAGCAGTATCCAATATGATAAGACATCTATTTTGAAGTATCAAGGTAGTATCAAAAAAATCTTTTGCTAATACTAATAACAATAGGAACTCTATTGAGGGAAGACATTTAGAAATCAAGAGTGAATGTGAGCATTGTTGAATTTTTGTATGGCACCTCTTGTTGTTCATCAGATAATATGATGTGTTCATGGTGAAACAAATGTCTGGTCCTCCTTAATAGACTGACTTGATCAAATGGTCAAGGTTTTTTCCAATACTGGACACCAAAACTAAAGAAGTCGTTGTTAGAACGCACTTAAGCCGAAGTTGAGAAGGAAACTAAGTTGAAAAGTATTCTATATAGATTAATAGCGTGTTTCAGTGAACACCACAAGATGTGGAGACAGTTGGAATCTATAGTGGCAAGTATATCCTATCTGTTTCAATGAACATTTATTTGTAGTTTTTTTACTTTCTCGATGGTGGTACTATTCCTCGTCAAAAATGACTATTTTGGAGATAAACTTTTTCAGTTAAATAAATCCAAATCTAAAGGATATCAAATCTTAAGTAATGTAGAATTTATAATGAATTTAAGTAAATTAGTAAAAAAATACTCTTACCAACTCAGTTCGAAGGTCTTTGTGGCTTCTTGATCTCTCGTAGAGTGAATTTCTTACGTTCCGCGATTTGACTTTCCCACCGTAGACCTTTTCTGGAACTCTGCATTTGTAGAGAAAAGATCATAGAGTTCATTCCACCTAGTTCTAACATTAATCAATAATATATATGTTAATTCTCACATATACAACAATAAAAACAAATGAAATTTAATATAAATATTAATTACCTCTTTGGTGTGCACCAATACGGATGAAATGCCTTGGCTACCTGATGATCATCGTAAGGCTCAGGATATTTTGCCAATGCATAAATCTGTGCCCTATAATAGATAGCATTCATCCTTTTCTTAGTTAATTTTGTAAAAGGCACACGATTATCCTCCTTGGTACATCTAGGTGACAGTGTAAACTTGCTCTATATAAATCTAAAATCATTGTTAATTTAATATACTAATTTTTTAACTTAAAGATAAAGATAAAAAATAATTATTACCATTACCACATCAAACATTCTTTCCTTCTCATCTGAATGCAAATCCGACCACTAGTACTCGATGGTCAATGTATAAGATCTAAAAGTTTTTTTGTGATCTCTAATGAGATCCTATGACTCCTCTTGAAGTTATTGCAAATAAATCAAGTTAAATACAGAAAAAAAAATATTCCATGTTGAATAACACCAAATTAAAAAAAAAAGTTACCTGTCTAAGTCAAGCTCTAGAAGAGGTCATGGTCCCTGAGAAAGTTGAACATATCCTCCTTGTTGTTGTTATTCTTATTATTTATCAATCAAATTAAAAAAATTTCAATAATTATATTTAATATAAATACTTAAAAAGTATAATTTCATTATATTATTTACCTACTGTAGCTGGATGGGGAAACAACTCAGACTGGACATGGCATGCAGCACTACTTTGTGGAGTAGTACTACGCCTAAAAACAAGAGGAGAGGTGGAAGCCTCAACCAAAGTAGTCAGAGGTGTCTATCTAATCACAAGTGGTGTCAGGCCCCATGAACGAATGAACTCAAGCAATTGAGCACTCATGTAAGCACTAGGATCGATCTTTCGATCCTTCGATGAACCATGTCCACCAGAACCACTAGAGCATCTTCCGCCTCTACCAAATCTAGCCATCTAATACCATAAACAATACATTAATAATTTCATGTAAGATTCATGTAATTTACTGGATAAACATTATACCATAATGAATATCATATCTGAATTTAAACAAATTACTTGATGATACTTGCAAGCATAAGAATAGCGACAATGCTTAACAAAAAAGCCATGATGAACTTAAATTGAAACAAAGTTGTTAGTTTTCCATATTATCTTAATTGGTTGATATATATCAAAATTCAGAAATAAAAATACATTTAAATAACAGATCAATGTTTCACTATTAGTATATATCTATAAAATGCAAGTGCAAAAGGAACGTACAAAGCAAATTAAAGAAGATATATACCAAAATCACAATAAAATCTTCTTAGACTTCATCACTATAGTCAATACCCTCTTCTTCTTCATTTTCTTCATCGTCATCACTATCATCTTCTACAAACGTTCTTTCTTGCCACAACTTGCCACAACACTGAATTTGGTGAAATTATAGAGACTTGATCTAGAGCATGGCCTACAACTATCGATTGTGGAGGCTCGTAGTCAGGTTGATACAAGTCTTCAAACTCGTTATTCGTAGCATCACTAGCCATAGTAATGTAGGCACGTGCTTTGATTTTCATTACACTGAAAGATTCATCTTTCTTCCTCTTTCTTGAAACTTGAGGTACATAATAGACTTGATCTGCTTGTGAAGCTAACACAATTTGCTCGAATCTCCTCAAGCATTTGGTTGGTATAACATCTACAATATCATGCCTAATGTTGTGTGTGACTCCTCCTTTAAGGTCATACTAATCACAAAGGAACAATATCACTTTATTTGCATCAGAGTATTCTAACTCGAGGATCTCTTTTAAGATACCATAATAGTCAATATGGTCTTCTCCATAACAAGATCCATTCACCATAATTCTTGAATTTTGAGTAGTCAATCCCCCACCGTATTCTTGTGTATGAAATCGATACTCAATTGCAAAGCAAATTCCATACAACTTTACTTTAAAAATAAGACCATAAGCTAAGTCTTTTAAGAACTTTTGCTTTGGACTAAGATTAAGTTGGTTTACATGATTTCTAAATCACTTAAGAAATGTGTTTATGAATAACTCCAAGATATCATCATCTTTTAGACTAGGATGGTCGACCATTATTTGTTCTCTGAATTGCCTACACTTGAAAATTTAAACATAGTAAGATAAGTTATTATCAAAATTTATTAAATAGACATATCAAGAAAGTAAAAAATATTTGCCAAAAGGTTCGACTTCATTGCAATTATCAAGAGCATATAACTCTACAACATCTTTCTTGTTCTGAGTTAGTAGACGTTCTTTCCCCGTTCCAAAAGGGCGAGCACTAGAACAAAAGACAGAAAGTATATCATTTTGTTCCACTCCCATATCATCATTCCACCATGCCCGACTATGCATTGTTTCAGCCTCTGATGAGAAATATCTTGAGCAAAAAGTAGCAACCTCTTCGTAGATATATTATGCACTTATTGAACCTTCCACTCTATTTTTATTCCAAACTTTTTGTTTCAAGAAAAACATATACTTATTAAAAATGTGGATAAATTAGATAAAAGTATTCAGAATAACAAAAAAGAACAAACTTTCTTTAAAATAACATATACCTCTCGAAAGATTACATCCATCAATATTACACTGGTCTACCCACTTTGGCTTCGTAAGTCAAGTGGATCATGAGATGTTTCTTTGAGTCAAAGAAGGCAGGCGGAAATATCTTCTCAAGATTACACAATATGAGAACAATATTTCCCTCTAAAGTCTCCATGTGTTTCGCAGACAATTTGGAGAAGCAAATGGCCTTGAAGAATTTACTTAGATCTATAAGAACGCCTACAATGGGCTTAAACAACAAACCTTTAAATGCAAAGAGAAGTAGTCTGTAACATCAGGGCCTGATTATCCATTTGTATTTAATAAACCATGTATTATTTGTAATATGTGTTTAATGGTTTATTAATGGATAATCTGTTGTTTCTTGGTTGTGTGTGGTTGTGG
>JAMKQA010043729.1:0-18201 GCA_024699735.1 Posidonia australis | reverse complement strand
GAAGGTTGAAAGAGAGTTAGAAATCCTGAATTCAGCCATATTCTGCTCTAAACCAGCTCCCTGCACGAGTTTCGTTCTCTGTCCAGCAACCTATACTCATTCTCTGGAGCACTCCCTTGCGTCCTAAAGCCTCCTTGGTCCTTCCAAAGCAACAAGGATCCTCTTATTTCTAATATTACAAGAAGGAACATCTCAAGAGGTAGGCTTTCTACCTCCTCTTTATATTTTAAATATCATTTCAGAAACTTGATAAAACATGCTTAAAACTTTATACGTGATTTGTTTTGTTCTTTGTTTATGAAGTTTTCATGATAACATGCTTGCACTCTATGAAAATAATCTCCATGCTAATCTATGTTTATATTTCTAGCATGAAATCTGCATGAGCTGTTGTTTTACTGTTTCCTTGCACATAGTATTTTGCCATGCACCATATATGTCCTTGCTCATAGAAGCATGCTTATGATCATCATTTACACATGTTTTGATTCACATTATCCAGATCATGCTTATTCTTAGATACGTCACATGTTTTCATGCATGAAACCATTAATTTGCTTTGGTTTCAAATGCTTTATTTACATGATGGTTCTTGATCCTATGCATTCACATCATGTTTCCAGTTTTTAATCATGGCATGAACCCTTTAGCATTAGCATGAATCCTCCTTGTATCTCTGCTGGGGTGGGTTCTGGATCAGGTTACAGTCTGATCCAGACTCCTTGGGGCGCACATCTCAGTCGCACCCAACCCGCGCACCAGTCTGGCGCACTCAGCAGACGCGCCAGACTGGCCAGAGTTCAGAGCACTTGCATTACATCCATACTTGCATGACTTTATCGCGGAGTTTTGAGCTTATTTCTTTCTAATTGATTCTCTGGTATGCCAAGATATCACCTGCATGTTTTCAGTTTTTGATCATTTTGTTTTCCATTTGTTTTCCTCGTTTTATTATTCAGTTCCAGGCTGAATCTGGTAGGCTGATTGCACCTTACTCCATTGTGAGAACCATGTGCATCGCCCCAGGATCAAGTGGCCTGGCTGAATCATGCTTTCTTCATCTAGCTCAAATAGGTGAGATCTTGCTGAGGCTTCTAGCCCTTGAGCTCAAGGTCATTGCATTGCATTCGCATTTCTAGCTCTTTCAAGACATGTTTTCCGAATTTTCCAAAATGATTTCTACTGCATACTTTTCCAGAGTACATCCTCTGATGTTTTACTTTGCGTGGCTTTTTGTTTTTGTCTCTGCATACTTTGACGCACCAATCTGGCACACCAAACAGGCACAGTGGCCTATTTTCAGTAGCACACAGCATGTTTTTTCATATGTTTCGCTTGCTTTCTCAACCCGATTCGCTTCTGGGTTTTTCTTCCTTGATGCATTAGGAAGGCGCACCTTTCTTTTCAACAGTTTTCTTGCATTTTAGATTGCATTTAGGCATGTAGAAAGCAAGGATGATAAATCACTCAAGATATTAGATCTTTGATCTTATTATGTAATATTTTTGCATCAACTCTTGGCCCGGCAGACGAGCGATATTTCTGAGCATTAGGACACACACCCCTACACATCATGCACCCATATACTTTAGACACCACATGCATTTACATGGCATGGCATATCGCCCTCGGGCGTACAGCAAAAGGCTGAAAAGCCGATATTTCATAAGCAAAAGAGAAATCATTAGAAGACTGATTTATCAGGCGTACGAGGGTGCCTAACACCTTCCTCGTACGTAATAGGGATCCTTACCCGCATTTCTAGTTTGCGCAGCCCCTTTTTTATTTGCTTTGCATGATTTTCATGTGTTTTTATGGTTTTCCTCATCTTCCATTTGAATAGACTAGGTGGCGACTCCAGCATTTTTGCATTTTCCTTCTTTTCTTTTTGCCGTGGCTTTGCCGCTTTTGGCACACATAATATTACCAATTTGTGGCCACCCCCGCCGGCATGGTTACATAAGGTCTCCCACCATGCCTGTCACTGTGGTGAATCAACCAAACCCAAATCAATTAGTCTATGCACCTACACCTAGGGCACTGTGCACGCCATAGATCACCACCATTGCCCAACTCGTGTACCCCGCGGCACCTGTCCAGCAAGGACCCTGCCTGGGGTAGTGGCAGCCTTAGAATGCTACATGACAGTACACCCCACTTGTTGAGCCATTGAGTGTCGTCCTCCCCAAGGTGGTGTCACTCTTGAACCGTCCAGAGGTCTACCCTCGTCAAACCCTCTTCCGGCGTGGTACAATACGAACCTTCACTGCAATTTCCATCGCTATGTGGGCCATTCGACAGATAATTGCTTGGCTCTCCGAAATGCCACTCATGACCTGATTGACTGCAAGGTCATCATCATTAACACTCAAGAAGCACACACTGTACCAGCACCATCTACCTATCCCAACATTATCAGCCAGCCCATGCCTGCACATACCGACTCGGCGGGTGCTGGGGCCTCAAGAATCCATTTCCTTTCTGCTTCTATGTCTACGACATCCATGGTGGACCACTCTGATCTAATCCATACTGTTAATGAGTCATTCCCTACCTGTCTATATTGTTTGAGTCGTGTCGGTTCTGAGTCAGTAGTCCACATGATACGGCTGAACGTAGAGAGTACTGTCGCACAGTCGACAACGCACTCTGAGGTGCCCACTTGCCTGCTCACCAGACCCTTGCCTATTCATCCTATCCAGCGAGATCTCCTCTCAGTCAGCCCAGTATTGGCGCCACTAGAACTGGCAGTAGGTACCCCTCTAGTCGTCAACTTGACGAGGGACACTCACTGTGTACCCTATGATTATGCCGTAGAGATGTGTGCAGAGGTCACTAGGTCAGGGAGGATGTATAGGCCACTAGTGTCAGTGGCCCAGCCTGATCATTCAGTGTCATCCCTTCACTAGCCAACTACTCAACCCTCCAGGATGGCCCCATGTTCAATCATTACCACTTCTACCAGGCAAGAGCAGCCCTCTACCGATATCACATCTCAACTGAAGAAGGTTAAGGCTGACATCTCTATTTAGGATCTCATCCATACTTCTCCCGAACATCGAAAGGCCTTCCTTAGGGTCTTTCAGGCTGTTCATGTCTCCCCCACCATAGAGTCATCCGCTCTTGAAAATATGGTAAGCATGATCACTCATGTCATTTCTTTCTCCAACAAAGAGTTGCCTCCCGCAGGAGTCAATCATAACCAGCCCCTACTTATTACAGCGCAATATCAAAGCTTTAGAATTCCCCTCACCCTGGTTGATAATGGTGCAGGCCTAAACGTCTGTCCTTTGTGCACAGCAAATAAAATTGGGTTCAAAGCTGAGGATATCATACCAGCCACAAAGGGAATGATAACTTTGGATAACATGCATCACGACACACTAGGGATGCTGGTTATTCCTCTCACCATAGGGCCGATAGTATTCAATGTCGAGTTCTATATTGTGGATTTGGAGCCTACTTTCAATCTCCTACTTGGGCACCCTTGGCTGCACAAGCATCAAGTGATCCCCTCAATCCTCTATCGTATGGTTAAGTTTCGTTGGGGCAACGACATAATTGTTGTCATGGTGGATGATTTTGACAAAGAAAAGGTCAAGTCATTCTCTATTGTCTCACTCCAAACCGTTCATTTTGACCCCAATCCATCTAATGTCATGTTCTGGGTCAATCGTTTCGAGCCAGTCAATTACAATCCTACCCTTGAGTGTGTCAGCCACTGAACCGTTCGCAGTATTCCCCTTCAGATGGTCGAAAACGTGTGTCACAAATGGAGATATAAGAAAGGAAAACCACTTGGGCGACATGGCGAGGGAATCTCCGAGCCCATCCAGGAGGAAGAAAGGTGAGAATTCGAGGGACTAGGCTATGAGTGGCAGTTGCATAAAGACGAACATTCACACACTAGGAGGTACAAGAAGATTTTCATTCCATTGGACCTCACTAACTTTGTCAATGCAATGATACTTGATCCCAATCAGAGCCATGCCATTGTAGAGAAAAGTCGACATTAGATTATGCAGCCACAACCTCAACTACCTGCAGTCACATTGGCAGCATTAGCCGTTGCCCCAACAACGATCCCCACAACAATAGTCTTACAAGCAGTTGCGTCAACAGATCAATCAGAGCAGTTATCCAGTCTTGGATATCACTTACAGCAGTCTCACTATCTAGATAAGTCAATGACAGAGCAAAGTGCGATCCAGTATCCTGATTGCACCTTAGAAGAAGATGAGACAACTATTAGAAAAATTCAGTTGAGCAAACAAGCCAGTGATTTGGAGTTGTTGTTTCAAGAACAGTTGTCAGTATGGGCTGAAGACGCAGCCGAACATCAAAGGCTGAGGAAAGGAAAGGCCAAAGTGTCAGGACCAGAGTCAACAACCCTCCATCAGCAACCGTACCACGCATCCATCATGGTCTTAGTCGAGTCACAACCAGAACCCACTAGACCATTAGAGTTAATCGCTTTGCAGCTGGGAGGCGGGTCTAGATGGTACACTCAAAAAAAAAAAGACCTTGAGCTAGGCTTAAGATGAAAGCCATGCGGTATCATTCCTATCAGTCAGCAACAAGACAACCACCAGTCAGTAGCACCCCTTGTACATACTATAGAAAATACAAAAAAATCAGAAAACCCAGAAAAACCAAAAAAATAAAAGAACTCAAAAATTCAAAAAATAGCATTAGTAGTCAAGGATACAGATCAACTCGGCCAGTCAACAGACCCCACAGCCATAGAATCAGAGGTCACGCAGTGCAAATATAAGAACACCAAAGTCAATGTGACCATTATGAAGAACCATCAAGGGCAAAAATCAAAGCACATCCTGTCCTTGAACGTCACTGGTTCGACTTTCAAAGAAGGAATCCTATCAAAGCTCATCGCTTATGATGAAGAGGATGATGACATCGATGAAAATGGTGAAACACCTGAATTCCAGCCCCACGACAATGATCCAGAGGGGCCAAATATGCATGTCGAAGAAGAAACCGAATTGGTCAACATCGGCATAATAGAGGATGTCAAAGAGGTACTCATTAGTGCTAAGCTATCACCACAGGCTAGGGCAGACTTCGTAATGTTTTTGAAAGAATACACGGATGTCTTCGCATGGAGCTACGACGACATGGTCGGTCTAGATGTCAAAGTGGTGATACACACATTACCTTTAAAGCCTAACGAGAGGCCAGTCAAGCAAAAATTTTGGAGATGGCGACCCCAATGGATCTTGAAACTCAAGGAGGAAATCATGAAACGACATAAGGTGAACTTCCTCAAAGTGGTATTATACCCAAAGTGGTTAGCAAATGTTGTCCCAATGCAAAAGAAAGACGGAAAGGTCCGTATGTGCATCGACTATAAAGACCTCAACAAGGCAAGCCCCAAGGACGATTTCCCACTTCCTTACATAAACATCTTGGTGGACAATACAACCGGACACAAAATGTTATCATTTATAGATGGTTTCTTGGGGTACAACCAAATTAGAATGGTCAGGGAAGATATGGAGAAGACATCCTTCATCACCCCATGGCGAGTTTTGTACTATCGTGTGATGTCATTTGGGCTCAAGAATGTCAGCGCTACTTATGAAAGGGCGATGACCACATTTTTCCATGATCTCATGCATCAAGAAATAGCGGTATATGTAGATGATATGATTGACAAGTCCAAAGAGCTTGAGGAACACCTTGTCTGTTGGAGAAAGCTGTTTAACCACCTCAGAAAGTACAAACTCCGTCTTAACCCCAACAAATGCATATTTGGAGTGTCTTCCAGCAAGCTTCTGGGATACATCATCAATGAAAGGGGAATTGAGATTAACCCTAGTAAAGCAAGAGCCATCATTGACATGCCTCCCCCTACATCTGAAAAGGAGGTTCGGGGTTTATTGGGCCGATTACAGTATATTAGTTGATTCATCGCAGAACATACCCCTATCTGTGAGCCTATCTTCAAGCTATTAAGAAAGAATGTGCAGGTCCACTAGAATGAGGAATGTCAACTGCCTTCGACAAATCAAGCAGCTCCTCACAAAACCACTCGTCCTGGTTCCACCCATACCAAGATGACCTCTATTACTATATCTCTCCACCACTCAGCACCTCATGGGCACGATCCTTGGGCAACACGATAAGTTAGGAAGTAGGGAGAGAGCCATCTACTACCTAAGCAAGAAGTTCAATGATTGTGAAGCCAGGTACAATCCCATTGAGAAGATTTGCCTATCCCTTGTCTGGGCCACCCAGCGCCTCAAACACTATATGATGGCATATCCGATCCTTCTCCTATGCCGACATGACATCATGAAGTACTTGTTCCAAAAGCCGGCATTAGTGGGACGATACATGAAATGGCAGGTGCTACTATCCCAGTACGACATTACATTTGTCATGCAGAAATCAATGAAAGAGCAAGATATAGTGGACCACCTAGCTGACTTACCACTACCAGAATATGAGCCTTTGCAAATGCAGTTCATGGATGAAGACATCTTGTTTAACGTGGGAGATTCAGATTCTGAGAAGCCAAAAGACAGGTCTTGGTGGCATCTATATTTCGACAGAGTCGTTAACAAGAGGGGTAGAGGAATCGATGCAGTATTATCGACACCACGGGAACAGATGACCCTTTTTCCAAAAAGCTCATTTTGAGTGCACTAACAATGAAGCCTAGTATGAGGCATGCATCTTGGAACTGCAGATCGCATTAGAACATGGCGCACGAATGCTACAAGTACATGGGGATGCCATGTTAGTCATATCCTAGATCAACGGTGACTGGAGAACCAAAGATCCAAACCTCTTGCCATATCACGATTATCTCCTACAACTCGTCAAGGATTTCGAAGAAGTACACTTTTCTTTCATGAGTAGAGCCAAACATTTCTACGTAGATGCACCAGCGACCCTTGCCTCCTGGCTCTCAATAGCTGAAAAGCACACAGTCGACGTATCGATCACCTGAGCAGAGCAGCCTGTTCAATGCATGTGCATAGAGAAAGTAGACCCGTCAGTAGAGCTTCCATGGTATCACGACATTAAAACCTTCCTAGAATCAGGCAATCTCCCAACTGGCACATCAGCAACAGATAAGAAGACCATAGCGCGTCTAGCATCAAGATACATGTTGGGCAGAGGGCATTTGTACAAAAGATGATATAACTAGATGCTTTTGTGGTGTGTAAACAAGATGGAGGTCAATACCTTGATGCTTCAAATCCACGCTAGGACATGTGGCCCTCACATGAATGGAATACTATTTGCCAAGAAGATCATGTAAAGGGCTACTTTTAGTCAACTATGGAAGCAGATTGATGTCGATTCATGTGCAAGTGTCACAATTGCCAAATTCACGGGAACTTCATACATGCTCCCCTTCAGTAGTTATACAACATGTCTTCACCGTGGCCCTTCTCTAATTAGGGAATAGACGTCATCGAAGCCATCCATCTGGCATCATCCAACGGCCACAGTTACATTTTGGTGGCCATAGATTACTATACCAAATGAGTGGAAGCAGCCTCCTACAAGACTGTCACAACCATAGCCACAGAGAAGTTCATCAAGAACAACATCATAACCAGATACGGGTGCCACACTCAATTATCTTAGACAACGGTAAAAATTTCATAGCTCAGAGGTTGGAGGATTATCTGCAAAGCCTCAAGATCAAACATCACAAATCCTCCTCATACAGCCCACAGATAAACGGTGTTGTGGAGTCAGCTAACAAGAACCTAATCAAGATCCTAAAGAAGAGCGCTGAGACACACAAGGATTGGCATGAAAAGCTTCCCTATGCACTATGGGCCTACAGAACTTCGATCCAGACATCAATAGGAGAGACACCTTACTCATTGGTATACAATATGGAAGTGGTCCTACCAGTTGAAGTAGAGGTTCCATCACTCAGAATCTTGAGAGAGGCTAAACTAGAAGAAGCAGAATGGGTTGAGGATAGATGCATCCAGCTGAATCTAATTGACGAGCGCATACTACAAGCCATGCAGAATGCCCACTGTTACCAAGGAAGAATGGCAAGATCATATCACTCCGACCTAGGAGCTTCACACCAGGTGATCTTGTTTTACGAGCCATACATCTCCCTAAAGGTGGAGGCAAATTCCAGCCTAACTGGCATGGTCCCTGCATCATCAAGCTAGTCTATTCGATAAGTGCAGCGATCCTCGAGAACATGGACAACGTCGAGCTATCCAAGCTAGTCAATGTGTGTTATCTAAAGAAGTACTACCTATGAGCAAAAGGCGTGTATCCTCGTTTTGCAAAGTATCCTTTCGCACATCATGCATTATCCACCACTCTATCATGCATACATGCTTCTGAAATAAAAAGGCAATCCATGCACATCTAATCCACAGCATTTGCTCTTTTTGCTTTTGTGCGCATCAACAGCTAGGCATATCAATAACTGCATGCATCTGTGCATAAACGCATCAACAACTAGGCATATCAATAACTGCATGCATTTGTGCATAAACGCATCAACATCATTTCCCAATGACGAAAATTGAAATAGCTAGCCTACTTGAGAAGGGTCTATACCGCTTTAATTGATACTACCCTGGCACTCTAGTGAGCGAGGGAGCCACCATCTGACCATGATTAGGCGAAATGTCCAAACTCCCATAAATATTTATACCTCTAGAGGGAGAAAAAATGTTAGGAGCAAGCATGAGTGTGTGCTAAGAGGAAAAATAAACATATCCACAAGGGTTCGAAAGAAATAAAAAGACAAAAGTCGTAGACAGAAGCCAGCCCTAAGAGAGAGAGGCAAGTAGGCCAACTCTATCCCTATCACTTACCTTAGGGAGGAGTCGAAGCAAACATTCGAAGAGCCCAAATGACCAATGGGACTAGCCACCCCTCTCATATAATTACAACAGCCTCATCCTAAGCTAGATGCCTATTACCCTCAAGCAAGGGTTAGAGCGATCCTACAAGCCTAAGAGGGAGAAGAGAAATAAGCTAAAAGTCAAAAAAGTAGGTTTAAGTCCCCAAGAGTATGGCACGAAGCCTAATCTGCCATGTCTTCCAGGGAGCCACTCCCACACGAATCACCCATTCCAGAGAGCCACCCACAACCTAGAAGTTCGAGTAGTGTCTCTTGAATCGAGGTCTTCTCCTCTTCTCATAATAGGCATCATTAGCTGTAATACCCGTAAAATTCATTTTGTAATTATTTACATTTTATGAATTTTATTCCTGGACGGGTGTTACTGTTTCGAGGCTCATTGTGTAGTTCTGTGCTTTTGGGCTTGGGCCTCATGGGCTGGCTTCTGTTTGCGTGCCTCTGTGCGTGGTTTGGCACTGTGCGTGTAGGGCTCGGGTGTGGGGTCCGCGTGGGCACTACGTTTGTGGGCCGTTGGTTGTGGCTGGTGGTTGGGCGGAATGGTTGGTTGCTCGTGCAGTGTGTCGGTGGTTGAGATGTGCAAGTGAGCACATTCCCAGCTACTGCGGGCGTAGGCTTTATAAGTCACACCGCACTCCTCCGCCACCAATCGCTGTCTTCTCCTTTCCTTCTCCTCCCAGGCATGCGCTTCTACCTTCCCCACCCTTTTTCCCTTCCTCCCCACTTCTCCTTCTCCGCCTCTTCTCCTTCTCCCCTTCTCCTTCCACTCATCTCCCCTGTTTTCTCCCCCTCTTACGCACCTAGAGAGAGAGAGAGGAAAGCGGAAAGGCTACAGTAGTTCGTGTGGAGCGTGGAGCTTGGGAGAAGTGTCCCTGAGGTCGTGGTGAGGTCGTGGTGAGGCCGTGGTCGCCGAAGTTCGCCGGAGCCAATTGGAGTTCACCATAGCGCATTCTCAGGTACGCATCTCCACCTCATGTAATAGAGAGCATGGAATTGGTAGAATATTCTAGGATTGCATGAAATCTAGGTAAATTTACATTCCTAGAATTTATTGTGATTTTAACACTTCTGTCTTTCCGATTTTTTATCTTGATGCATAATGAATGGATTTTTGTTTTGTTAGTTGGGATTTGGAGTAGACTTGAGAGTCTACATCTTATGTTTTATGTAAGATTTTTCTTGCTTGTTTAGTCGGTCCGATGGGAGGTCCCAGTTGGGGCGATTTCGGACGATAGGGTTTGGGCCGTTTTCTGGTTTCGTAGAATTCGGCATACCGAAATGGAAACGGCATACTGAATCAGTGGATTTTAGTATACCGATTCTGTTTGGCATACCATTTTTCTGTCAGTTTGGTCCTCTGGTCGAAATTCGATCATTCAATTTTGGACGGTCGCCTAAAGTAGGATATTTCGATCGATCGAACTAGTTTCGGTATACTGATTTGGCCTAAGTGTTGGCCGTTGACCTGATTCAATCGACCAATACAGGCTGGTCTACTAAACCAGGGATTTTCGGCATACCAGACTTGTTTTTCGGCATGTCGATTCTGGGCCCAAATGTGTTTACAAAATGCATTTTTCTAAGGGCTTTATGGATTGCCGTGTTTTGTCCCATTGAGGGGGAACTGTGGGCCATCGGTGGTGGTCTTTTGGGACACCTGATGCACCATTTTGCCGAGGTTTTGGAAGAATTTTGAAAGATATGAAAATGGTTTTGGAAAATGGATTTCAAGGAATAGTTGGCCTGTTTTGGAAAATGTTTTCCTGGTTTTCAGTGTGCGGGCCGAGACAGTGTGGACCGTGTCGTCAGGACCAGGGAATGTGACGACATTCTCGGGTGGTCGGGCATGACTCCCTGGTTGAGGTTGGGGGCCGAGATACTTGAGGCTGAGAGGCGTCGGGTCTTGGAGGTATGAGACTCCTTGACTATCGTCACGAGGCTAGGGTTGTGGTCTGCGGGTGTCTTGTGGCATGACAGGGAGGTATGATACTCCTGTTGTCACTGTGAGCACTGAGGCTCGGGTGTTGTCGGGTGTGGAGGTATGATACTCCCTCCTGAGCACCGTGTGTGGAGGACGCCGTGAGGAGGCGTACCCTGTGGTGGCTAGTGTGAGTGGGACACATGCCCCGTAGCTGGTAGCGTCTTGCGAGACAAGACAGCCATCCCAGGGAGGGGTTGGCTTTATGAGGGTTCTTCAAGAGAGAGAATCATGGGACAGTGATCGCTCCTGCACAAGGTGGCTTCACCGTGGCAGTGTAGAACACCGTGGTCACTCCTCGGTGGACTGCATGTGGCCAAAGTAAGGTTGTCTGGCGCCGAGCTTCCCAACTCACTGAGTGTGGCTTTGGCCATTGAGGGCCATTGCTTGTGGCTTTGGGCTAGTAGTGCCCCGGTTGTGGTTTTGTCCGGTGTGGGCCTGGTTTATGAGGTTTTGGAAAAAAATGGTTTGTGAAATGAATTTAAAAAGGAAAATTAATTATAGTTTTTTTTCCCGTGGTTTTCCTTAGGGTGCGTACTGGGTGACTTCTGTCACTCATGCGTTTTCCTCGTGTTTTTGGTTTGCAAGTGTAGGCATGCAAACGTTTAGCGTAGTGCATATAGTCTGGAGTCTCCTAGCTGCACACATAGGTTCCTATTAGTTAGATATTTACAGTTTGGCTTTAATCTTCCCGTAATTTAATTGTTTTAAACTATTGTGGAAAATTTGGGGTGTGACATTAGCATTCCAAATCCTAAGGGTGATACAACATGACATTATCATTCCTGCATGCATTATCGTTTGTCCACTTTGCAAGGTCTCGCTGTGTCCTAAACTAGGGGCATGTTAGTTGCTCTTTGGCCAAAGATCTGGCAGAGGATACCATACACTAGGGGCAGGTCAACTGCCTTTTTGGTGATAGCCTTCCTATAGACACCCCAGTTTCCTAATTTTGCAGGATGGAGATGTGGTGGCTGAGATCTAACCCTAATTGAATCCACTTAAGCCCACTTGAAGCCCATTAGGCCCATAGAGGCCCACAAGGCCCACATAGGCCCATTAAACCCTATTTGAGCCCACTTGGGCCCACAAGACCTATTTAGGCCCATTTAACCTATTTGGGCCCATTTAATTCATTTGGGCCCATTGAAGCCCACTTGGGCCCATGGAGGCCCACAAGGCCTACATAGGCTCATTAAGCCCAATCAAGCCCATCTTGGCCCCAAATTCAACATAGGCCCATTAAGCCCATGGAGGCCCACAAGGCCCACATAGGACCATTAAGCCCAATCAAGCCCATCTTGGCTCCAAAGTCCACATAGACCCATTAAGCCCATGGAAGCCCACAATAAACAATTCAATCCATTTCCTTTCTTTTTTCTTCCAACCCAACACCCCATTTCTTCTTCTCCGTTTTCATTTATCTTCCTCACTCACTAATTTTTAACAACTCCTCAACCCATCCCTCTCACCACACCATTTTTCCTTCAAATCCAACCACTGAACCCATCTCTTCCTACTGGACTCACCAGCCTTTGAGCCATGCTCCTCCAGCACAAGCCACCCGCGAGCCAATGCCACCTGACCAGCCGCTGTTAAAGCTTGGCAGCCGTCGTTGATCTCTGTCGACGATCAAGGGGAAGGAGATGGTGTGGGGGACAACAGGGTGTTAGTTTGTTAGGTCGTTACGAGCTTAGTTGGAGAATTTGGTAGGTGGTTAGACTGTCTGTTACATAGTTGGTGTTCTGTTGGAGTGGGTTGTTGGGTTACCTCACTTATATAAGGAAGGGTAGAGGCATGATTTCAGAAAGACTTTTGGTGCGAGAGAGAAGAGAGCTGTGATTGCTAGAGAATTCCAAAGAGAAAGAGAAGCTCGCAGAGAGGAGAGAAGGAGATTCCAAGCAGTCTGGCGAGTTGCAGAGCTCCGTCAAGCCAGGAACGCCCCTCTCCGATCCCATCTAGCTCTGAGCATAGTTTCCTAGGACCTCCTCCTTCATTCTGGACAATTCCGAGCCATCCAGAGCCTTCCTCTGGTCGGAATTGGTCCCTGGGGCTCACCATCACCGATTTTCGTCGATGTAGGTGGGGGGAGCGATCCAAGGCACGACCCTAGCCCTCTAAGCCTCCTCTCCTCTTCCCCTAGTCTCCCCGGTGCTTTCCCGCTCCTTGGATCGCCGCTCCAGCACCCCCAGACAGCCCCGTACGAGAATCGCCAGAGAAACGCTAGAGACTCCGTCGTTGGAGAAGACGACCACTCCAAAGGACGAGCGTGTGCCCCTCACTGCGCAGCAAATCCCCGATAGTCCAGCCACACTCCATCGTGTCTAGTGAGGCCTCCGGAGCTTCCAAGACCACACCTCGAGCTCTGGATCACCATAGCCACGTCGCTCACCGGAGGAGGCCAAGGCGACGACAAGCGATCCCCCTCCTTGTTCCATTAGCCTCCATTCCGCTCTAGAAGAAGCGTGGACACTCCCCAATGCTCCAAGATGACTCTGTAACCACTGGAACGCCGCGCCGCTACCCTCCAGAGGCCCTTTTTTCCCCAACGCCGTCGCCGGAGCTCCTCAACAGTAAGGGAGGTGGGAGGACCACTCCCACCGATTGATCCCTGATCCACTCTGTTGGATCCTCTCCTCTCACTCCCTTCTTGTTTCCCGTGAGGTCTGATCTAAGATCAGACCACGGGAAGGCCTTGTTTGCCTCCCCTGACGGTCGGCGTCGGCGGAGCTCCATCGTCGGCAACCATCATTTCTTTTTTCCTTTTTTAAAAGAAATAAAAACATTTATTTTAATAAACTTCTGAAACTTTGTTTTCCTTATATTTAGGTCCTTTTTGTATTACACATGGGTCCTTTTATTACAAATAGGTCCTCCATTCATTTTTCATAAATCATTCGAATAAAGTTTTAACTGAAAATATTACATTCTTCCCCCTAAACATTTAAAATAATTTTTTCCAGGAATTAAACTTTAGCAAAAGCCCTCAAGTTTTCTTTTAATGCATTTTATTCAGGAATTTTGCATAAGAGACCTTAAGCTTTCTTGAAATCTTTCTGAAAGTTATTTTTATGTGAAATTTGCATGAAAGTCCCTGTGTTCTTCTAAAATCATCCCAAATGCTTATTTTTACTGGTTATTTGCATTTAAGCCCCTGCATTCTTCTGAAATCATCCAGGATGTTTTTGCTGGTTAAATTGCACTTCAGCCCCATAAGTTTTTGAAAACTTTTCTGAAGCATGTTTTCTCTGGGTAAATTGCATTTCAACCCTCAGTCTTTACTGAAATTCTTCTAGATGCTTTATTCTACTGGGCATTTTGCTATTTAGCCCCTGTACTTCACTGATTTTACTCTGAATGCCTATTTTCAAGGGTAAAATGACTGTTTTGCCCCTGAAACTTTCTAGAACTTTCCTAAATCATTTTTATTGCATATTTTACCCAGAATTGTTTTAAATGCATGTTTTAGTGGTAAAATTGCATTTTAACCCCTAGGAAACTTCATTTTCACTAGGATTGCACATGTTTGCACATTTGACCCCAGATTTCTTCATAATTGCATAGAATGTGTTTTCCTATGTATTTTTAATGATTTGGGCTTTAGAATATCAGTTTTAATCGGAATTTGGGTTTTTTTGCACAAAGGCCCCTGGAATTCTCACTATTTACACTCACATATTCATTTTGCACTTTTTTTCACATCTTTCCACACAGGTTTTCTTGCCTTTCCTTCCTTGCTTTGTGCACGCTTTTCTAGCTCGTTCCGAGCTTTGTTTTCTCGTCGTTTCCCGATTTTTGGCTTTAGATTTGTTTTGGCTTTCCATCGCCCGAGGGTGTACATTAAAAGGCCTCACAAAGTCGACATTGTCTCGGAATGAGGATTATTTTCCCTTTTTTGATTTTCTCGGATTTATCCCAATTTCTGCTGATTTGCGAGACGCTTTCCGAGAATTTCTTGATTTTCGTGATTTTCCTCATCGCCTACAGGCTTACAGTAAAGCGGCATTCTCGATGCCTACATTTGACGCTTGGATTAACTTTTTCCTTTGTTTCATTTCTTTACTTTGATTTGGCATGTTTTCAGTCATATTTAGCATGAGCAGATAGAATAAGCAAGCATACATCCATAGACCATTGACAATAGTGAAACCTCGAAAGACTGTGTTTTCTCGAGCGCATGGGGGTGACTAACCCCTTCCCCATGTGTAACCAGAATCCTTACCCTTTCTCTGGCCCGCATTCATTTGTGCATTGTCCATTAGGCACGTAGCACACACATACATTCTGCATCTTGTTTGCTTCCCAGTTTTCTTGTGTTTTTGGTTTTCCTCGTCTTTCCATTAAAAGACTAGGTGGCGACTCATTTCCTTATCCTTTTTATCTTCCCTTGGTGTTTCCGGGTCTATTCTCTTCCTCCAAATTCACCATCTTCGCCGTGACCATATCGGGTCTCCTTGTGTGCTTCCACGCACCAAGTAGTAGGAGAGTCGTGCAAGGGTACCACCGGTATGGTCACACTTCCACATCAACTAGGGGCATGTCAACTGCCCTTTTGGTTGACCCTTTTTGGGACAATATCTTCGTCTAGAACATGGTGTCTGCTCCATAGCTCGAGCACAAGAACGAGGGCAACAACAACCATATCCCTCCAAGATCAGAGCAAAGTCAGAATATCAGTACTTCCCTAGCCAGCAAGCGAGACACAGTCTATAAGCCAGAGCTAAAGTCAAACTCCCTAGAGGTCCGTCAGCAGCACAACAGTGAGCCTGAAGAATTGTCAGAAATCATCCAACAAGTCCACCTTATTTGAGGAAGAAACAATGTTATCGTGAAACCTTTATCCAATCAAGCCCCACGTATTACTGCAAAATCAGAACAACGGTTTACTCGGATCAACCATCATCATCCTACAGCATCGATAGCGTCAATTAGACAAGCAAAACAATGACACAATGAAGTAGACAAGCTATAGACAAAGACAAGCCTCCTAGCGAGCAAGCGAGTCCCAGATTCTCGTTATCCTTTTGTATTGTGACTCCTCTATATCTGTAGGAGATCCGAGCCACTAGTTCCTTGAGTCTTAGGACCAGTCTTTATCCGTTTGTCTCGTGACTCCTCTAAGTCTGGTGGAGATTCAAGCCGCTGGCTCCATGAATCCTAGGACTACCCTTTATCCTTTGTCTCGTGACTCCTCTAAGTCTGGAGGAAATCCAAGCTGCTCGTTCCTTGAATCCTAGGACCGTCCTTTATCTTTTGTCTCATGACTCCTCTAAATCCGAAGGAGATCCAAGTCGTTGGATCCTTAAATGCTAGGACCAACCTTTGTCCTTTCATCTCGTAATTCCTTTAAGTCCAGAGGAGATCCGAGCCGCTAGTTCCTTGAATCCTAGGACCAGCCTTTATCCTTTGTCTCATGACTCCTCTATGCCGGAGTAGATCCAAACCACTGGTTCCTTGAATCCTTGGACCAATCATTAGCCTTTGCCTCGTGACTCTTATAAGTCCAGAGGAGATCCGAGCCGTTGGTTCCTTGAATCCTAGGACCAGCCTTTGTCCTTTCATCTCGTGATTCCTTTAAGTCCGGTGGAAATCCGAGCCACTGGTTCCTTGAATCCTAGGACCAGCCTTTATCTTTTGTCTCGTAACTCCTCTAAGCCTGGAGTAGATCCAAACTACTTGTTCCTTGAATCCTTAGACCAGTCTTTATACTTTGCCTCTTGACTCCTCTAAGTCTAGAGGAGATCCGAGCCACTAGTTCCATGAATCCTAGGACCAGCCTTTGTCCTTTCATCTCGTGATTCCTCTAAGTCTAGAGGAAATCCGAGCCACTGATTCCTTGAATCCTAGGACCAGCCTTTATCTTTTGTCTCGTGACTCCTCTAAGCCTGGAGTAGATCCGAACCGTTGGTTCCTTGAGTCCTTCGACCAGTCTTTATCCTTTGCCTCGTGACTCCTCTAAGTCTAGAGGAGATTCGAGCCAGTGGTTCCATGAGTCCTAGAACCAGTCCTTTTTCCTTTTGTCTCGTGACTCCTCTAAGTCCAGAGGAGATCCGATCTGCTGGTTCCTTGAGTCCTAGGACCAGTTCTTTATCCTTTGCCTCATGACACCTCTAAGTCGGAAGGAGATCCGAGCCACTGGTTCTTTGTATCCTAGGACCAGCCTTTATCCTTTTGTCTTGTGACTCCCCTAAGTCCGGAGGAGATCCGATCCGTTGGTTCCTTGAATACTAGGACCAACCTTTATCCTTTTGTCTCATGACTCCTCTAAGTCTGGAGGAGATCTGAGCTGCTGGTTTCTTGAATCCTAAGACTAGTTTTTATCCTTTTACCTCGTGACTCCTCTAAGTTTGCAGGAGATTCAAGCCTCTGGTTCCTTAAATCCTAGGACCAGATCTTTTCCCTTTTGTCTCGTGGCTCCTCTAAGTACATAGAAGATCCAAGTTGTTGGTTTCTTATATCTAAGGACCAATCCTCATCCCATCTCGCTTTTTGAGCTGGCAGCCCTAACTACCCGGGCAACATCCGTTATAATGTCAGATGTCCCTTCTACTTAGGTTAATAACCCTAACTATCTGGCAATGAGTCCGTCAACTCATCACAAGACTAGTAACCCTAAGTACTCGGGCGACAAGCACGTTAGTCTTGTTTGGCAACCCCATTTGCACAGGTTTGGATTGGTCACTGACCTATCACCCGACATTACATTGCATTATCTTTAGCATTTCATGGCATAATAGGTAGCATATATAGCATCACATAGCAACTGGCCTAGTGTCCCATTACATCAATTTGCATTATGCCCCTAGTAGAGTCTGCATCGCATCCTGTAGCATAGCTGGGCACGCCACATCGCATGGTAGCCTAGTACATCACATCATGCCCCTATGTGTCCCTCAACAGAGTTAGTCTTTACACCACATAGTTTCGCATTCAGCATGCGCCTTGCATTGCTTTCTCATTGCGTTGTCACACTCCACACAACCACAGTCAATCCCTCCATTTAGCGTCTACCTCACCATCACATGAATTACATCATTTAGCATCGATTTCGCTTGAATATCCTCAAGTGAATGGCACCTTGTGTTTGAACTATATCTTGCTCAACGCACATCAATTGCATCGCTCTCGCTTGTATGTCCTCAAGCAAATGGTGTTCGATACTAAGGCTTCTCTAGAGGGGGGGTGAATAGAGATTTTTCCGGTTTTAATTATGTCTTTGGAATTTATTATGCAATTCAAGAATTTAACACAAAAAACATTCAATCGCAAAGACACTAGATTTATAGTGGTTCAGCCAACCCCGGCTTAGTCCACTCCTCAAGTTCCCCACTTGAGACTTATC
>JAMKQA010043728.1:0-12233 GCA_024699735.1 Posidonia australis | reverse complement strand
AAAATAAGAAAACCAAACTACAATGAAAATAAATAATGCATACGAAAAAAAACGGATTTAGTGTAGTTACTGACTTTTTTGTGATAAGAAATTGACAAGGCAGCCTAATGACCATTATTGCCAATATGTTGAGAAAATTGAAGAACCAGTTCCTAACCCAATCCATGTCTGACAACGGCAAACTGAATTGTCATTAAAATCCATCAAAGCCTCAACTTTCAATAACAAATGTCTCTATAATGTCTTTGATAACAAGTCACAATTTTGATCTATAATTATACAGTGGGAGGTAAAGGAACTTGAAACCTAAGTGCTATTTAAACTACGACATCATGAAAACATATTGGCAGCATGAAATCAAAATACAAAATGGAAAACAAAATGCATTACTAGACTAAACTGTAGAAAATAAGAAAACCAAACTACAATGAAAATAAATAATGCATACGAAAAAAAACGGATTTAGTGTAGTTACTGACTTTTTTGTGATAAGAAATTGACAATGCAGCCTAATGACCATTATTGCCATGTACACTATTTTCTACATTTAGCATTTGGTTACAAATTAATCCTTTTTTTTATGATCCTTTGGAAATGTGTACTACAACTTGGCATCGAATCAAACGATCACACACAAATAAAGGAAGACTTCTTTAGATTGACATTCGAGATTATAACTGTAATACAATGAAGAAAGAGATCCGAACTAAAGCGCTTTTCTTCAACGAAAACAAACGAATAGCAACCAACTAGCTGCAATGTGCATGACAGTATATAGCATCTAATCAAAAACGACAAAAAATATAAAAGTAACGAAAACAAGGCACTAAAAACAAATGCAACACATGAATCAGAAGTCAGAACCAAACAATTAAGACTTCGAAAAAGGAAAAATAAAAATACCTGGTGTTTGGTGAGACGGCGCCTAATGGCCCTGGTCTTCTTGGGCCTGAGATCAAGAGGCATGTACTTCTTGTTCTTGTACACCTCCCTCAACGCCGCCTTCTGCTTCTGCGACACCACCGTCAGCACCTGCGCGATGGACTTCCTCACAACCTTGCTGCATCGTCGTTACCAACAAAACACAATTAACGCAAGATAAAAAAAGGAAAATTCGAAGAAGAAATAAAAGAGCTCGTATCTTAAACCCTACATTTTGGAGAGCTTGTTGGGTGCTCCACCTGTGACCTTGGCAACTCGGAGGAGGGAGAGCTCAGTCTTCAGATCCTTCAGCTGGGCCATCAGATCCGCCTTCGACTTCCCCCTCAGCTCGTGGACCTTGATCCTCGCTGTAAAACGACACCAATTCGACGGATTAGCACAAATGAAACGGATCAAGAACGAAAAGTTGTTTCTCTTCTTCATCTTCGGCTTACCCATTTCTTCTGCTTCCGCCGCCGCCGCCGCCGCCGCCTGTCGATGAAATAGAATAAACCCTAAAACTAGCGCAAGGAGGAAGGAATCAGCAAGGTTCGAGGAAAGGGTTTATATAGGTCCAGAAAACCCTAAGAGCTATGAAATACTTTAAAGTGGGCCTTTTTGTATGAGTTCGGCCCATCAAAGTCCAACTATCTGGACTCCAAAACTAAGAGACGCATATTTTGATGGACTTCATAAACGATTACACAGAGAGTCTGCAAAGTCCAAAGGCCCACTAATCATTAAAGAAATATAGAATCGTTTCTGTTGTGAAGCAAGAAATAATCGAAGAATCCGTGTAGTTTATTCGGACCATAGAAACCGAACCATGTTTGAACCTCCCACCATGTATATATTCAGTTGTAGGTCATACTTTCTAATGAAGTTAACATAGTTGAGAAATTCCACCAGGTCCATTTGCCTCCTTCACTTACTAATTGTGAAGAAACAGCAAAGGGAGAAACCAATAATCGGTCGTATTTTCTGTTGAAGATATCATATTGTATGCATCCCAACTGCGAATTATGTGTTTTTTTTTCTTGTCGCACCGATTTCAGCCAAATAAGATATGTCTAGGGTGAAACACAATACTAAAATCAGTTTATTGAGTATGTTAGTGTCTACAGGATTTTTTTTCCTGTAGTACATAAAATTACAACCGTTAAATTAAATGAATGGCCACGATTAAACCTAACAAAAGATGAAAATCCGATTTGCCACTGTCCTCATCTCCTTCATCTTCGTCCTTCTCTCCTTATCTTAGGCGACCGCAGGCGTGTTAGTCTCCTCTCCATCCTCCTCTTTGTCTCCGTCTCCGTCCTCCTCTCCACGTCTCAGGCGACCACAAGGAGAAGAGGTACACCCTATAGCATCATGTCTTTGTCAACTTTCGTTTTCCAATTTGGTCTCCCCTACATTCTCCTCCTTCTCTCCCTCGATCTCCTCTATGTCTCCTTTTTCCTTCTCGTTGTCGGTGGTCTCCGGTGTCTTCTCCCTCGTGGTCTTAGTCGTTTCCTCTTTCTTGGTGTTTGTTTTCTTCACGGTCTCCTTAATCTCGGTTTCAGTTTTCTCTGTTGCCTCATTCTTGGTAGATTACGATGTCATCTCTTTCTTGGTGTCAGTTTTCTCTGACGCCTCCGCCTTCTCATTCGTCGTCTCCTCCTTAACGGTGTCGGGCTTCTCTAATATTTTCCCCTTCTCATTCTCATTGGTCTCCATCGTAGTGTCCTCCTTTATGGTTTCAATTTTCTCCACCGCCTTGGGGAAGAGAGTGTTGGTGAGAATTGCATCCTCCACCCTCTCCTTCAATTCAAGCAAAGCTTTCTTCTCTGATTCCTAGAGGCCCAACAGGAAATTGCTCTCCTCTTTAAATGCAATAGATTCTACTGATTTAGTCTCTTCTTCTTTCTTCACTTCTACTCCCGATTTGGGTTCCTTCTTCATTTGAATACATTGTCTTGAAAAAAAAATCACAACCATTGACTCAATGCAACAGTTGATAATAAAACAACTTAAGTTGCCTCAAGGAATTGATCTTGTAGATACCTACACAAAAATCAGACCCTTCTAAAATATTTTGTGTATCAATGTTACAATCACTGCAATAGTCTTTTACATATTCCTGAACGAGTTGGACTTGATATGGTTGAACTATATAAGCCTATGGTTGAAATAACAGCATCTAACAAAATGATCCGAACTTCATGAAAGTTCAACATTAGAATCCAATACAAGATTTTGTACTTAACCATTGCACACAAGTCCGTAAAATGAAAACAGATTTACAGATTTATAGGTGTAAGAGAAATTGGGAACAGATTGTATAGGTAAACTATTAAAAGTTTAACTTTGAAAAATCATTAGAATTTTAGATGATATTTGTTTGAAAAAATCGTTAGAATTGCGTCCACCTCAACGTACAGTTGCATGCAGCACTTCGGCCTCATTCAACATCCTAACATCTCTACGACGTATCATTTGGCCACTGGCACCATCTCCGTCACTTATCCCACTACAAATTGACAATGTCCTACACATTCAGTGATACGTTTGTACATGTTTTTTCTATTATTTATGTATATTTTAGATTTATTGCTTATTTAACATTAGTCATCTGCATAAACATGTGCACTTGTGTACATCTGATGGTATGTGTCTGTGTATATATATATATATTTTATTTGTTGATGTTTATTTTAAAATTATTGATTATATAATTTTGATCATATGCATAATAGTATGCACTCGGGCACATTCAACGAGATATTTTTTTTTTTTTTTTGAAACCAGTAATCAGTATTTTTATATATTCCAAAAATTTCACCACATTCAGACCATAATTGGTATCAATATTACAAATTATGAGCATCTGCTGTCCACAAGTAAAGTAAAGCAGTTCATAGGCTTGAAGAAGAAGCCACAAAAAGTTTCATGACAAACAAAAATTTCAGACAATAAGTGTTTAACCGTTACAAAGGATACGTTCAATGAGATGTGTCATACACATTTAAGGATGTGCACGTGTGTGTGTGTTCTATTTAATTATTTATGTACGTTTTATTTTTGATATGTGTAAATAAAATTGTGATTTTTTTAAAAATTATGGAGAAAATTATTATCAAAAAACCTTCAAGTCATCCAAGTGGTAGTGGTTAGTCTCCAAATTCTAATAAAACTTTAGTTGAGTTCCAGGTTAATAATTTAATTGTAGATCCCAAATTAATTAAAACCTCTTATATTAAGTTATCGTTTTAAAGATTGAGACAAAGTTAGATGGGCATGTTTGCTAAAGGATTCATGCCAACCTCATTGTCATGTTTTTCCATTCACAGAGTTGGAAAATCAAAGCATTGTGTTGCTGTCTCTTGGTTTGATGATTATGATTGGTTGGAAGTGTTGAAACAAATACAACATTTTACTTGTGTTGTTATCTTTTTTCAGAACCAAATGTTGATCTTGCTTTTATTTCTAAAGGCTTTAGAATTTAGAAAGATAAACAAAGATTATCCAATCATAAAATTGATATGCTTAGTGCTTCAATTCTAAAATGTAAGGTGACGTGTACTCTCATTTCGTAGTCAAGATGAATCTGATAATTCAAGTAATAAAGGAAATTTTCTTGAACTCCTTAAGTTCCTTGCTATTCATAATGAGAAGATTTGCATTGTTGTGTTGAACAATATTCTTGAAAATCTCATGTTGATTTCACCTATCTAAAATACAAAAAAAGATTGTTAGTGCAATTTTAAGTGAAACAACTAAGGAGATTGCCAAAGATACAAGGGATCATTTATTTACAATTTTGCATGATGAATCTCAAGATTGATCAAGTAAAGTACAAATTATAGTGGTATTATAATATGTGAACAAGAAAGATAATATCGTTGAAGGTTTCCTTGGTTTAGTATATGCTAATAACACTATATAAATATCACTCAAGGGTGGCATGTAAGGATTATTCAATAAACTTAGATTGAACATCCGCAAATTGCAAGGCCAAGGTTATGATGAAGTTAGTAATATGCAATGTGAGTTTAATGACTAGAAAGCATTAATTATGAATGAAAATTCTTCTACATTCAATATTTATTACTTTGCTCACCAACTCTAGTTAATCCACAGAGGATCATGAGGATGTCAAATTTTTGCTATAATGAATTGAGTTGGTGATTCATGCAAGTACATTAATGCTCTTAGATCACAAGAAGTTGCTCGAGTTTCTAAAGAACTTGAAAATGAAATAATTATAAGCAGTTAAGGTTTAAATTAATTGCTTGGAATTAAAAGAGTGGGAGACATATGTTGAGATTCACATTATGATTCCTTATTAAACTTAACTCACATATTCTCATCAGTTGTGAATGTTTTGGAAATTGTTAAAGAAGATGGCACAGATACAAATAAAAACTAGTGCAAATGCTTGATAGTAGTTTCATTCAATCATTTAATTTTATGTTTGTCATGCTTTTCATGAGACTTGTTTTGAGAAATACAAATGACCTATTTGAGGCATTGCAATGAAAAATATTAAGATATTATAAATGTTATGAAGTTAGTGCAATTATCAAAAAAATAATTAATTTTTTTGAGAAATGATAGTGGTAAATAGGAGTCATTTGTAGAAGACGTTTATGTATTTTATTTAAGGCATAACATAGAATCTATAAAAATAGATGTTGTCTACGGAAGATTAGGCAAAAGAACTAAAGGGGACAAATTGAAAAGATAACCATGCATTATATATTTTTAATGTTATAATTGATTTGTTGTTAATGCATTAAACTTGATGATCATGTCAATGAGAAAAATATTGAGTTACTTTTGTGTGTAGCATGTCTTGATTCAAGTAATGATAGAGTTTATTTCTTTTAAAAAACGAAAGCTTGTTCAACTTGCAGAACTCTACTCTTTAGATTTCCCCAACAAGGTTCTTAATTGGCTCCTTTCGCAACTTAATTTGTCTATCTCACATATGTGAGTCACTTCCGTGTAATGTCAAGCAAATGGAATTAATACACTTGTTAAACTAATAAAGGAGAAGTCAAATGGTACTTTCTATCTAATCCATTTCACTTACAAAATTAGTAATGCTTTTGCAAGTTACAACCGCTAGTGTGGAAATCATATTCTTTACTACGAATATCATAAAGAATTGCCTTTATAATAAACTTGATGATGATTTTATAAATGATTGTCTTATTGCATCCATCGAAAGTGATGTAGTTGCACAGAACGACGATAAGAGCATGCTTTCAACTTATGTTCCTTTATCAAGGAGTTCTTTGTAAGTGTATGTTTCAATTTTTATAATCTTTTTCAATCATAATTTTTGTGACTTTATATTAATTTATCATGTTGTTACTTTTGATGTACAGAGGAACATAAAATTGAGTTCATAGTAAGTTTTATATAATTTTTTATCCACATGAAAAATGCACTTGTACTACTTATAATAGTATGATTTTGCTCTCCTTTGATTGTATATGTTGGTTGCATATTTACTTATATGTATATGTACTCTTGTGTCCAATTCACCTTGAAAAATTCCTAGTTCCACCATTGGTGTCATGTTTAATCAAAAGTGATAAAAGTATTGCATGATATGATTATCTTGTTTGAGTCATACCATATTTCTGAAAGCTAACAAACAACTAAATTTGGAACAAGAGAACAAAACATTCCTGAGGAAGAAGACGAAGGCTCGCAACTGAGAACTTCAGGATATTCATCACTCGGTGCCGATGCAAGTTACCAACAGTAGTTACATGGAATGGGCATGGGCTGATATAACAAGGCCCAACCCAACATATAACTAAAAAAATCAATAATATATAGAACTTTATTCTACTTATTTGTAGTGAATCTCATGTTAATTTCCACAGCAACTTCTAGATGTGATTAGACCTGTTTTTTTTTGTAAATGGTAATTAGTTGATATTAATAAGGTAAAAAGTCATCCAAAGTATTACAAAGTATTGTCCAAACAAAATAAACAGAACCAGTCACACAGTAGGTGACCAAAAAATATTACAAGTATCTTATGAACCAAAAAATCTCAGCAAAAGTTCTCAACAACTGCATGCTGCATAGTATCAATTAACCAGAAGTTAATCACGCATGGGAGGAGCAGGAGTTCCAGTATCATACTCCATCTCACATTGGGGATTGCTGGGAGCCAATGAACTATGCTCCACATCTCTGTTATGCTGATAAGATGGTATTGCCTGTGTATTTTCACTTTTTTCGAAACATGTAGCCAAAGAGTCTACCCAACAGTAAAACAATGAAGAGATATCATTGGAAATCCTTCCAAATCAACCAGAGAATGATTTGAAAAACCTATTGTTCCTTTCATTCCAAATCAACCAGAGAATGATTTGAAATAACAATGTCTAATCAGAATAAAATAGATCAATTTTAAGATAAAGAGTAGACAGAAATAAATCAGTAACACAAAAGTAACCAGGATTAACAGGGGATGCCAGGAGAGTAAATCTCGAAAGGTCCAGTGTCAAGGCATGTCAGAAAAGGGCGGCTTCTCACCACTCCACTGTCGGAGGAAATCTCTGAGCCAGAGATTTTCCCCGCGCGAATGTGTAACGCTTCATATTTCGAATTTTTATTAACATTAAAAAAATGCAGTGAGTGCGCGTAATGAGTGACATGAGAGGACGCACAACAAAGTGCAATAATGTCGAATTGCATTCAACGGTAATTTCCAGAATTTTCGAAACAGTTTCCAAGTAAGCAGATACCCAACCCTACTGGGCACTGACGAAATAGGGCATCTCCCGTTACTGGTGTAAAAAGACCAAGCAAAGCTAGATCAAACAGATATGCATCGCGATCTGAAGTTAACAGCAATAAAACAATATTTCGTAAAAATAAACCAGTCACCACGAAGACACCGACAAAGAAAAACGGCGTCAATAGTAGCAGCAGGACATATTTCGCCCACCAGAGAAGGAAGAGGAGCAAAATCAGTTAGAACAAGCATCCTGGCCTCCCCCCTCTTCCACACTAAGTAAGACGCAAATCATTCGACAAATCGTCGAAGAAAAGGATGGAACAGGGATGAGCAAAGAACCAGAGAGAAGGTCTGGTTCAGCCCCGAGGGGGGAGGGAAGAAGCTTCCCCTTGTAGCGTACCTGCCTTCTCTTTTTCCGTCGGCAGTGGTTACCAGGTCTTCGACGGTAGCAACCAGGATGATCGACCAGCAGCCAGAGTCCGGAGGCTGGAACTAGACTGTTGTCCCAATCCACAACCTGCAGGTTCCTGAAGTAGGACGCCTTTCCGAAACCCTCCTGGGAAAGGAGGAGTTAGGTACATGGTGGAGGGGGGTGGGGGAGGACGGAGAGGGCCCATTGACGTCGAGCACCACGACAGCGACGTGCAGAGGCTCCTCATGTTCTCCGGCGCCTCGGAGTACCGGCCAGCGTGAACATGTCTGAGACCCCCAGCAATAGGTACTGCAACCCCAGCCACAGCACGCTCATCTTCGTCGACATCGAGCTCTTCCGCTTCACCTCAACGGCGGCGGCGATGGCCATGGAGAGGGGAGGCCAGCGTTGATGCAGTGGAGGGGCTTGAGGGAGAGGCGGTAATGGATCGTGCGGGCCAGTGGTGAGATCGACTGCCGGCAGGCTCATGAGGTGCGGGGTGGCGGCGGGCAGACAGAGGGATGGGGGATCGGCTTGGGGTCTAGAAGCTCAGATTTGTGCTCTATGTGATTAGACCTGTTAATCGGATGATATATAAACATATGTACTATTGATACATGTTAAAACAAAAAAATGACTAGTTTAAATATTAGGTTACCCGTGTACCTACTACTAAATACAAATACGAACTGTATGTTGTCGTGTATACATGACATGATTAGATCTGTCAATCGGATCATATCGTGTACCTATCATATTGTATATAAACATATGTATTATAGATATAAGTTAAAACAAAAAATGACCAGTTTAAATATTAGGTTACTCCTGCACCTACTACTAAATACAAACACGAACTGTATGTTGTCGTGTATACATGATACGACTCATTAAGTACATGTTCAAATTTATCGTGTTATATGATACGATAACAATTTGATTGATGCGAATACACGTTTACACATTTATTACATGATTACATGTTTTGCATATGTCTATACGTTTTGTACATGTTTAATACATATTTTCACGTTTTTAGTACATGTTTAGTATAATAATGTTAAATAATCCTAAGTCAATAATCACGATTAGTATAGTAAGATTAAATAATACTAGAATAATAATGTTAAATCGATTAAAATAATGTTAAATACTTATACTAGTATAATAACGTGTACTTCGTGTATATTAAATAAATAGTCATATATTATATACACAATTAGGTAATGTGTATCTATCGTGTACTTATCGATTTTCTCACCTGAATACAAAAACAATTAGTTTAATAATCGTGTCTAACAAGTAGACACAATAAGTACATAAGATAAGATAATGTTAAACTCAAACACAATTATAACATGTCGTTTTAAAAATTGGCTGGTCTAGACATTGAAGGTGCAACGACGATGGCGGCGTCGATATTGGGGCTCCAGCGGGTAAGGATTTTCGATAATTTTTTTTCTCTTTGTTTTGTTGTTTTTTTTAGTATCCATTACCACCTCTTTATATAGTGAGTGAAAATACCTGTTACCCCCTCTACCTTAATTGCTCTCAAAATTTCCGACGATATCACCAACCGTTTCACAAGAAACGGCCATCCGTTACTGTGGTCTACGTTGACCACCTTTCAACATCTCCCACTTGGTCACGAAGACCAAACATTATATTCCTTTATACACTCCCACTACTCATGAGAAGTATAAAATTATTTTCATTTATCATTATTTATGGAAAGTACAAATTTTTATTTACATTCTCGTTATTCATGAGAATGTTCTTTATTTCCATTACCTATGGAGATATTCCTTAATCCCATCAAGTTTAGAAACTTGATAAACTTTTTCGCTAGAATCCCTTTTGTCAAAGGATCAGCAATTATATTATTTGTGAGAATATAACTTACTTTTATTTCCCTTTTTTCCACAATATCACGAATATAATGATATTGTATCTCAATATGTTTTCCTTTTGAACTATTAGCACCACTATTTATAAAACTGATTGCAGTTTGGTTATCACCATATATATTTATTAGACCATTTATCAAATTAAGATTTAAATCAATCAAAAACCTTTTTATCCAAACAACATGTGTGGTTGCTGTACTGCAGGCAACATATTCAACTTTCTGTGTGTATTTGACGACACATCTTTGTTTTTTACTACACCAAGATACAGCACTACTTCCAAAGATGAACAAATGTCCCGATGTAGACTTTCCATTATCTTTATCACCACCAAAGTCTGCATCAGAATAACCAAGCACTTCAAGCTCATCCACTTGATAAGTAAACTTGTGGTGTAAAGTTCCTTTTATGTATTTCATTATTCTTTTAACAGCTTTCCAATGTGTCGTTCTGGGATTGCTTTGGTATCTATTTACCAAACTTACAGAATAAGCCAAATCCAGTCTAGTACACAACATTACATATATTAAACTTCTAACCACTTGGGCATATAATACTTTCAAAAGTTATTTCCCCTTTTCATGACATTAGTCATTACTTAACTTTTTCCCAAAAACATATGATGTAGGGGCCGAAATACAATTTTCCATTCCAAACCTTTTTAATACTGTACGTAAGTATCTTTCCTGATTTATACTCGATGTTCTAGATTTCCGATCTCTTAGGATTTGAATTCCAAGAACATGGGATGCTTCTCCCATTTCCTTCATCTAAAATTTCAAGCTAAGTTCTTCCTTTGTTTTATTCAACATGCCAATGTCATTTCCGGCGAACAAAATATCATCCACATACAATGATAATATCACAAACTTGCTCCCACTTTTCCTGACATATACACAATAATTTAATCTGTTTCAAACAAATCCCATCTTGACAATTACATCATGAAACTTGTGATACCATTATCTAGATGCTTGTTTCAAATCATATATTGATTTATTTAGCTTACACACTTTGTCTTCATGTCCTCTTACCTGAAATCCTTCAGGTTGTGACATGTAGATTTTTTCCTGTAAATCTCCATTTAGAAATGCAGTTTTTACATCCATTTGATATAATTACAAATCTAAATGTGCAACAATAGCCAATAATATTCTTACAGATGCAAACTTAGCCACAGGTGAATAAGTTTCTTGAGAATCAATTCCCGACTTTTGTTTATAACATTTAGCAACTAACTAGGCGTTATATTTATCAACATACCCATTAACCTTTAACTTTTTCCGGATGGAATTAATCTCATCATCCATGGCTTCAAGCCATAGATCCTTTTCATGAGATTCAATGACATATTTATATGTCATGGGTTCCATGTGATTTTCCTCCATATCTATTAATAAACAAGAAAGCTCACAAGAATACAAATGATAATCATCCATCCATGTTGGTTGATGTCTCATTCTTTTGTTGCTAATAAGTTCTACCGGTTCTTCATTCATATTGTAACGCCCCGAACCCGGGCATGCTACCAAACAATAGCATCACAAGCCTAATTACACAAATTACAGAACAAAAAGACTGTAACCAAGGCTCACCTCTAGGATTTCGATGCGTGGCTAGAAACTCCGATTCCTGCACCGGAAATTGGCTGCACGCGGTCCGCACCTGAAACACACACAGCACACGTGAGTGACATCTAAGTCACCCAGTACGCGCCCCCAAAGCACCCAACCACAAGCAAGCACAATAAAACCAAAGAAAACTCGTTTCTCAATATAGGAAAACTTAGTTTTAATCTTAGAAAATCACTTCCTTATTAAACCACACTTGGGATTCATTCCCAAAAACCAAATCCATTTCTTTACAAAAATCACCACTTGGAACCTCAATCCCAAGCCAGGCTTTTTCAAAAGCCACAACTTTCCCATTTCTCAAAACACGTGGAAATTCACCAAAAACCACTTTTAAAATCCTTTTTGAATTCATTTTCATTTTCCAAAAACCAAACCATTCAAAACATGGGATTCTTCCCAAAACACATTTTCTGACCAGTTCCAGCCTAAAACACAAGGCCCCACTGGGCTCAAAACCAAACCACAAATACTAGCTAGCAACTGGTTAAAGCATCATATTCATGATTCAACAACAGCTCAGGATTCTAGGACTATCACACAAGTCCAATCCTGACCACACACATAACTCTTTCATTAATATTTCCACTTTCATTAATATTGTTACCTTGATCAGG
>JAMKQA010043727.1:0-15759 GCA_024699735.1 Posidonia australis | reverse complement strand
TTTTGCTTGGCTAGTTATAAAGAACAAAAATCTGACTAAAGAAAATTTACAAAAAAGAGCATGGGTTGGGTCCCCTCTATGCACTTTCTGTCAAGTAAGTATTGAGCATAATAATCATTTGTTTCTTAATTGTTCTTATGCCAGAAAAATTTGGGATTTCTTGCTAGCTTCATCTTTTTACCTTGGATTCTTCTCAGTGACGGATATATTCCTATCTGTCCCCAATCTTAAATTCTATTTGCCTTATTCTGGGTGGATTATGTTGGTCCAAGTCATCCTCTGGTTGATTCGGAAAGAAAGAAATAATAGGATATTCAGAAATTCTTGTAGTGATGCTTATGTTATAATTTGTGATATTATTTATTTCATGAACCTCTGGATAGACAACCTTGTTGTAGGTTTTGAGAAGGAGGAGATGAGGCTCTTTATGTCAGCCATTGTTGCTCAGCCAGCTGACTCCTCCAGCCTTTCTATCCCTTCCTCCTCCAGATTTCCCTTTGGAGCCGACTCTTTGCCCCTTGATGACTCTGGAAGAGGCTCCCTTCCCCCTGAGGGCCTTTGATGCTTCCTTTGATAAGCATTGCAGCGTTGTCTGCTTGGTGGTGTATCATTTGGACATTGATTTTTGGACTGTTTGCCTTTGGTGCTGTAATATTCTTTACAATACTATGTTTTTCTTACTGGACATTTAAAGCCGATGAAATACATATCTAAACTTTTACCAAAAAAAAAATCGTAAAAATAACAAATGTAAAAAAAATGATGTAAATATCTTTTGTATTTTTTTTTGTAAAAAAATGATGTATTTAAAATATTTTTTTATTAATTAAAAAAATAATTTTAAAAAATGATGCGGCCCAATGGACCGACCCCACTCGGCTCGACCCGCCGGCCTGGCAGCCTGACCAACAGACGGGGCCATGGGCTGTGCCATGGCCATAACCTCCCAAAGGAGGCCCGGCCCAGCCCGACACAGTCCAGGCTTGGTCGGGCCTCCTGTTTCGTGGACTGGGCCGTCTCGATTTCCACCTCTAATGACGGGTAAACAGATAACGGGTTGAAAAATTGTTAACCCTTACCCTTATAAAACAGGACGGGTCAGGACAGGTTGTGGGTAAATACCCTACCCATTTACAGGCTTATTCACAGGCAATTAATATCATTACAAATGACATTGACTCTTGTTGGGCCACTTGTCAGGTATTTTAATTTGAACTCACCTAGAATGGAGAAAATTCTTAATGTGATCCTAAAAATCGTGACATTTGAGTGCTTAATGTTTAGTTCCATGCTAGTTTTTGTCATATCGACCTCAAAGCATTGTGTTGGTTCATACTCTTCGATTTGACCATCATCGAGGTCAATAGTATAATTCTCATCATCAGTCCCATTCAAGCAATAACTATCCTCATTGTCTACATTAGCACTGTAACCATCAAATTCTTCTTGTATAGCCTTTCAAAATCCTCGTTTACTTCACCTATCTCTTCATCTACATTAGCATCGTCTTCAACTCCAAAGTCATCATCCACATCTATATTTACCATATTATCCACTTCACATTCCCTACTAACTGACTTTTTCTTCTTCCTCCTTTCTATTAATGTAGAAGCAATAAGAGTTAAAAGCAATGGTTGCTCCATATTGTTTCTTATGACATAAAACTCAATTACCTTCATGGGATTCCTATGTTCTAGGATGCTCTTAACATTTTCATCTGTATATGCATGCATGTACTGCTTTGGAGTTAAATTAGGAATCCTAAACACAATATCTATCTCCTCATTGACCTTTAAATCCACTACATCAGAAACACCCTCAATTATCAAACTTAGATCTAGGCTATGTGTATCAATAAAAAATGACTTCTGTTTCATTAATCTAGGTCTAAACCTATTATCTCCCTTCAATTTACCCTAATAACCACTATAAAACAATTTCAGTTTCTATTATTCATCTGTATTAGGCACACTAACCAAAAAAAATACGCACAAAACAATACTACAGAATTCTAATTAACAAATATTTACATAGATAATCTCATAATCTGAAGTGTTACTTATGAATTATTACTTATGAATAAATACCAAAGAACATGAATAACAAATATTAGTTGAAGAACATGAATACCATAATTCCTAAATCAAATTGTGTATAAACACAGAAAAACATTAATAACAAAGACCAACACAGAAGAACACTTATGATGCATGAATAACAAATCAAATTGCATATAAAGAATTTGAATAACAAAGATTAACATGAATAAACACAGAGGAATATGAAGAACACAAAAAAACATTAATAACAAAGACCAACACAGAAGAACACTTATGATGCATGAATAACAAATCAAATTGCATATAAAGAATATGAATAACAAAGATTAACTTGAATAAACACAGAGGAATATGAATAGCAAAGACTAGCAGAATAACAAAGATTAATAGAAAACCGTAATTCTTAAATATCATAGAAGAAAATGAATAATAAAGACTAACACAGAAGAATATCTATGATACAAAACTCAAACAAAACTGCATATCAATGTCATAATTAAACGAAAACCTTAATTCCTAAATATCATAAACTGACACAATCGAAAGACTAAATACCAAAATAAAAGCATCATGTATCAACAAAAGAACACTTATAACACAAAAGTTCCATCAAAATTGTATATCAATATGTGACCATGCCGACCTGGGGGTCCGACGCGGAGTCGCGCTAGAGGGAAGGGATCACAGCCATGTCAAGATGGCGAAGGCGCAAGATAGGATAAAAGAAGAAGAAAAGGAGTCGCCACCTAGTCTTTTAAGGGAAAGACGAGGAAAACCACAAAAGATTGAATACATGAGATGCAGATGCGAAGGCCAAATGTCTGCTAACCAGAGGATGGGTAAGGATTCCTATTACGCACGAGGAAGGTGTTAGGCACCCTCGTACGTCCGAGAAACTCAGTCTTTCTAGCCTAAATCGCTTGCTACGACTGAATGAATGTTTGCTAAGGCTAGATCATGCTCTAATCATGCTAATATATATGCCATGACAAAATTGGATGAATGTGCAAGATGATGTGCGAAAATTGCGAAGAAATCCACATGAATTGACGAAATCGCAAAATATGACATGACAAAGAAAATCACATGAAATGACGAGGTTTTTGTAAAGAACACCTCTGAAAAAGATATTGATGTTAAAAGGATAAAAAGTGGAGTCAACCCAAGTCCTCGAAATCATTGAAAAAGTTGTGAAAAGCAAAAGGAGGAAATAATCTACAAATGGGCCAATGTGGGCCTTCCAGTCAATTAATGTACGCCCTCAGGCGATGAAATCTAAATCAAATCAAAAATATGAAATGTAGGATTAAAGTAAATCAAGTCAGACATTGGATAAGAAACTCTGAAAGCAAAGTGGAGAAAGAAATCCACGAAAGAAAAGGCATGGGATGCCGGCTCACTAAATAGGGATACAAATGTGAGGAGAAATGATATGAAATGAATGGATAAGTGCCTAAATGTGCAAAGATGCTAAAGAAGGGCTTAGACAAGGACTATGCAAGACTGAGTGCAAAAAATGAGATGCATGCTCATGAATTGGAGGTACATGGGCAATTTGGTCATTTTTCTGGCCAGATGTGATAAATGCTAGCATGGGAGTGATGTATGGTCTAAGTTATGTCAAAAATGTGTGTCAAATGTCCTGGAGATGTTATTTGCAAGAAGACATGGAGAAGAAAAACACCAAAATGATGTAAACACAATAGAGGACAAGCATAAGGGCCAAGATGCAAAATTCATAAAAAGGAGTGAGAATCTGGATGAAAAATATGTTCATGACTTTTACCCTAACATGCAGATAATGGGTCCAACGTCAATGTGGCACTGAGATGTGAAAATTGCACTCGGGTAATTTCCTAAAAGTTCAGGGTCTAAAGTGCAAAATTCACACATAAGTGCAAATGTGACTAAAATGTGAGACTAAAGATCAAATCTCAGTGAAAACATGATTTTTAAATTGAATCTATGATTAAATGCAAAATAATTGAATCTATGATTAAATGCAAAATATGAAATGCAATGAGTGAAAAATATTCCAAAATATGCAAGGAAACATTTGAAGCATTAAGTGATGGATTTGGAAATAATCTAAGGGCCTATATGCAAATTGTATATGCTCAGGAATGATTTAATGTGAGTCCAGGGACTTTTATGTAAAATTTCAGGGCCTGAATGTGATAAAATTTGGGGCTTTACATTAATAAGTGCAATTATGAAGTTTCCTAAGGTCTAGGATGCTAAATGTACAAAGAAAACTCATTTTTTAAAGTTCTAAGGGCTTAATGCAAAGATCAGGACCAAAATGTAAAGAAAATTCAATTTCAATGATAGTCAGTGTGATTTTTAAATCTTTTAGGGTTCAGATTGTAAATTTCCTAGAGAAAATTCATTTTAAAAGATTCCAGGGGCTAAATGCAAATGTTCAAGACTTAAATGTGATAAAAATTCAATTTAAATGATGATCAGTGTGATTTTTAAATCTTTTAGAGCTCAGATTGCAAATTTCATAGGAAAAACTCATTTTAAAAAGCTCCAGGGACTAAATGCAAATATTCAGGACTTAAATGTAAAGAAATCATGGTTCCAGGGACCCAGATGTGATAAAAACATGCAGGAATATGTTTAGAATAAAAAAAAGGAAACATGTAGGGGCATATGCAAAATTTACAGAGAAAATAAAATAACTAAAAGTATTTTAAAACTACAGGGGCTAAAATGCAAATGTTTGAACCCAGATGCAATGAAAAAGGACTTAAATGTAATAAACTAAGGGCCTAATAAAAATAAACCTAAAGTAAAGGGCCTGGGCCTAAATAGTTCTCCTCCGAAGATCGTTGGAGGATCGTCGGCGCTCTTCCTCCAGTGATGCACCATCGGCGATCCAGCGGCGGAGGTGGAAGAGCGACGGCTGAGGAAGCTTCGTGGAGGCACGGCGACAAACTCCGGGAGACTGGGTAAGGCAGGGGAGGGCTGAGGCCTCACCCCCACCTCGGGCTCCGTTGAGGTCCTCCGAACGGTGACGGAGAAGATGACGGCGCGATGCAGTGGTGCTCCGACAACTAGAGCGGCGTGGGGACACACAGTGGACCTCCGAAATGGCGCGAGGAGTCTTCCGATGGTTTCAACGAGGGCTGGGGTGGTCCCAGTCGCTTCCCCCATCCCCTGCATTGGCCGCGAGCCTGCGGCGGATCGTTGAAGCACTCCGGCGGTCCAGACGACGATGGAGCGGCGTGGATGGCTTCGTAGGGAGGCGGAGAGTCCTCCCGGAGAAACGACATGGAGCGGGAGAGCTTGGCTTGTTCCAACGACTCCTCGTCGACGATTGACGACGTTGGCAGTGCTGCGACGATGGCGGTGGCGCAGTGGATCAGGCGTCAACGGCGGGAGTCCTCTGGGTCTTCAGGAGGCTAGGAAGGCTAAAGAAAAAGAGGAGAAAAGAGGAGGAGGGAGGAAGGGCCCCCTGGGGGCCTCGCCTGAGGCCTAGCGGCCCGAGGCCTCACTTGTGGGATGAACCCACCATCGGCGGTGCGGCGACGGTGGGCTGAGGGAGGATTCCTCTGGCGAAACGTGACCAAAACGTCGAGGATGCAATCTAGGTCTAACGGGGATGCTTTGAGTTGGAAAAGAGGAGGAAGAAGGATACCTGACAAGTGGCCTGTCTTCTCCAGCGGGATGGGTCAAAGGCGGCGAACTCCGACGATACTTTGGCTACTATCTGGGGGTTTCTGGGCTGAGGAATCGATTGGGGAGGTGCTCCACAGGTGTCGTGGAGTAGCTGAGTTCTGGAAGTGGGTTTACGCGCACTGGTGGAGGCTGAAGTGGAAGAAGATCGAATGATGATGGCTTCGTCGACGGTGGCCAGCTTTATACTTTGGCGAGGCTTTCCAAAGCCCTCGATCCTCCTCCAGTGGCTAGGCGCCATTGGATTGAACGCTTGCTGGCTAAGGATGTGCCGGAGATTGCGGGAGGTTGAGATATGTTCCGGATTTCTCGGGATTGATCGTCGGAATTGTCGTCGGAATACTCAGGGTCGCAGACGGTGGCTCACCAGAATTTTTTTTGACTTTTCTAAAGTTTTGAAGTTCATTTTTAAATCAATGGGCATAATGGGCTTAGTGTTTTGGTTTTTTTAGTTTTAGTTTTTACTTTTGGATTTTATTTTGGAATTTTTAGGGTATTAATTTTAGGTTTTTAATTGGATTTTGTAGGTTTAATTTAATTTCTGATTTATTAATTAAGGGTTTAATTAATTGGTTTTAAATTAGGGTTTTAATTAGTTTAGGTTTCTTTGTTTTATTTTATTTTTGGGATTCTCATGGATTTTAGGTTTTTTTGATTATGAGTTTTTAAATTAAGGTTTTGGCTTTTTATTTATGTTTTATAAGTTTAATTAAATTTGTGATTAAGGTTTAATTAAATGGTTTTTAAATTAGGGTTTTAATTATTTTAGGGTTTTTTATTTTGTTTTTGTTTTAGGATTTTCATTGATTTTAGGATTTTTGATTTCAAGTTTTTAATTAGGGTTTTCTGATTTAAATTTGATTTTTAAATTTGGAACTTAGGGTTTAATTAATTAGTTTGAATTTAGGGTTTTGAATTTTAATTAGGGTTTATTGGTTTATTTAGGGATTTTTGGATTTTAAATTAGCGTTTATGTAGGGTTTTCGGATTGATTAGGGTTTAGAATTTTAATTAATTAGGGTTTTTAATGGATTTTGACTTTAATTATGGTTTGTTGGTTTATTTAGGGTTTTTTGGTTGATTAGGGGTTTTGAATTTTAATTAGGGTTTTGAATTTCAATTAATTAGGGTTTTCAATGGATTTTGACTTTAATTAAGGTTTTCACTTAATTACTTGGATTTTAAATGGATTTAAGTGGATTTTATTTGATTTTGACTAGAATTAGGGTTTTTGTTTTATTAATTGGATTTTAAATGTATTTATGTGGATTTTATTTAATTTTGACTTGAATTAGAGTTTTTGTCTTATTAATTGGATTTTAATTGGATTTAAGTGGATTTTATTTGATTTTGACTTGAATTAGAGTTTTTGTTTCATTAATTGGATTTTAAATGGATTTAAGTGGATTTATTTAATTTTGACTTGAACTAGGGTTTTTGTTTCATTAATTGGATATTAAGTGGGTTTAATTGGATTTTATTTAATTTGGATTTTTATTTGATTAATTAGGGTTTTTATTGGATTTTAAGTGGACTTACATGTGTTTTGTTTTGATTAGGTCAGAGTGGGCTAGTGTGGGCCTGATTGAGCTTGTGTGGGCTTAAGTGGGCTAGGGTTTTGGTGGTCGCATCCAGAGCATCATCAGGAGGAGCCTGCTACCAAGTGACTTCAAAATTAAGGTGTCTACAGATGCCCCTCCTTGAGCGAGGTCGAGGAATCGAGACCGATGCTCAGGGTTGACAAGACACCCCACCTAAGTCCGCAGGAGAGTGGTATTTGTTGTGGGGTCGTGAACCACTTATTCAGTGGATGCACCGAAAAGTCAAGACTTGTGGCCCATTCATGATGTAGATGCAAAGGATGACCCCAATGCTGAGTGATACATGAGGGTGTTGCTGATAACGAGTGGGTAGCTCAGCTCTCGGAGGGGAGCGTGAGGGATTCTGACTCGTGCCAAGGGGTGTACGGACAAGTCTGTCAGACTTATAGGCTGGGGGCAAACCTGGCGAATGACGGACCTTCTGGCCCGGGAGGATGCATGGTAAGTTGCCGGACTTGCCGACCGAGGGATAGACCGATGATGGACGTCAACCGGATAGTTTGGGGTATCCGCTCACTTCTGACAATATGACGGTCGTCAACCGGATAGTTCGGGATACCAGCCCTCTCCTGACAATATGACAGTTGTCAACCAGATAGTTAGGGCTATCAACCAGCTCCTTGCAATATGACGATTGTCAACCGGATAGTTAGGGCTATCAGCTCGAGGATAAGGGCATTAGATAAAACTACCAAACTGGCAAACTGAGAGACAAAGCACGATAAGTTGACGGACCTACCGACCGAATAGTTAGGGTTATCAGCCTGATAATGACTTGACAAACTTAGTGCTAGATAGTTAGGGCTATCAGCCCGGTAATGAGTTGACGGACTCATCGCCGAATAGTTAGGGCTATCAGCCCGATAATGAGTTGACGGACTCATCGCCGGATAGTTAGGGCTATCAGCCCGATAATGGGGCATTAGGATTCGTCCATCTGGGGTGAATCCAGGATGGGATCATCTAGACCTCGCCTGGTCTAGGCAAGGATGGAGATGGCACTTGTTTGCTTTGAACAAGTCCCAACATGACAGATAGGATCCCGCCTCACCTGGTATTGAAATCAAGGATGGCTTCGTTTGTCCAGGTTAGGGCAACAAAACGATATCCCTGACTGTTAGCTAGGTGGGCCCCAACGCCAAGTCCTGTGACCATGCCGGTGGAACCCTGCACGACTCTTCTCTACCGGGTGCCTGGAAGCACTCAAGGAGTCCCGATACGGTCACGGCGAATATGGTGAATCCGGAGAAGAAGACTAGACTCGGAAACACCAAGGAAAGATAAGAAAGGATATGGAAAGGGGTCGCCACCTAGTCTTTTAATGGAAAGACGAGGAAAACCAAGAAGCAAACAAGATGTAAAAAACATGTGTGCTCCGTGCCTAACGGATATAATGCACAAATGAATGTGGGCCAGAGAAAGGGTAAGGATTCTGGTTACGCATGGGGAAGGGGTAAGGCACCCCCATGAGCCCGAGAAAACTCGGTCTTTCTAGGTTTCATACTTGTTGATGGTCTATTAAATGTGTGCTTGCTTATTCTAAATGTTCATGCTAATGATGATTGGAGATAACATGCCAAATCAAAGAAAAGAAATGAAATAACGGGAAAAAGTTAATCCGAGGGTCAAATGTAGGCATTGAGAATGCCGCTTTACTGTACGTTCTTGGGCGATGAGGAAAATCGTGAAAATCGAGAAATTCTTGGAAAGCGTCACGCAAATCAGTAGAAACTTGAAGAAATCTGAGAAAATCAAATTGGAAAAATAATCCTCTTTTCGGGACCATGTCGGCTTTGTTTAGGCTTTTGTTGTACGCCTTCGGGCAATGGAAAGCCAAATCAAGTCAAGAAAACGTGGAAAACGGGGGAAATTCGGGAAACGATGAGAAAACCAAGCTTGATTCAAGCTAGAAATGCGTGTGCAAAGTAAGGAAGAAGATGGGAGAAAACTTATACGAAAAGATGAGGCAAAATATGCAGAATGACTATGAGAGTGTAATTATGAGAATTCCAGGGGCTTTTGTGCAAAAAACCTAAATTCTAAATGAAAACTGAATTTCTAGAACTAAATCACCAAAAATACATAGAAAAACACACTTCATGTAATTTTGAAGAAATCTGGGGTCAAATGTGCAAAACTATGCATTTTTGGTCAAATTGAAGGTTCCTAAGGGGTTAAAATGCAATTCAGCCACTAAAGCATGCATTTAAAGCAATTCTGTGGAAATTCAAGGTAAATATGCAAGAAAAAGAGTCCATGTTGAAATCAAAAAGTTTCAAGGGAAGTTCAGTAATTTTACCCTAGAAAACATGCATTCAGTGTAATATCTGTATAGTTCAGGGGCTAAAATGAAATTAAACCAGAGAACATGCATTCTGAAGAGTTTCTGTAAAGTTTAAGGGCTAAATTGCAATTTAATCCAGATAAAGATGCATTCAAAAGGATTTCAGAAAAGTTCAAGGGCTAGAAATGTAATTTCACTAGAGAAACAAACCGTCAGAACAATTTCAAAAGAGTTCAGGGGCTAAAGCACAAATTAACCAAAGAAAATATTCCTTAAGAATGATTTCAGAAAAGTTTAGAGGCTAAAATGCAATTTAACTAAAGAAATATGCATTCAGAAGAGTTTCAGAAAAGTTCAGGGGCTAAAATGCAAATTAACCAGAGAAATATGAATTCAGAATGATTTTCAAAAAATTTAGGGGTTTAAATGCAATTTAACCAAAGAATTATTCATTCAGATCAATTTTAGAAAACTACAAGGTCCTTTATGCAAAAATATTGGGCTAAAATGCATGAAAAGAAACTTTGGGGAGTTTTTATTAAACTTTAAAGCTTGGAAAACATTATTATGAAACATCAGGAGGCACATTGCAATATTTTCAGTTAAAACTTTATTCAAACGATTTTTAAAAAATGATCAAGGACCTAAATGTAAACCTGTCAATTTCTGACACGACACGATAACACGACACGATATAACCGTATTTGGGTTTACCCTTATCATGTCTCGTGTACTTATCGTGTCTATCCGGTAAACACGATTATTAAACGGGTCGTTTTCGTGTCTAAAGTAAAAAACCTGATAAGTACAAGATAAGTACACGTTACCTAATTATGTATATAAATTATAACTTTCATTATTTTGAATAGTGGATGTCTATGATATGTTGTAGACTTATGATATTAACGTATGGAACAATGAAACTTGTGAAATATTATTGAATGATTGATTTCATGATTTATTGATTTGTCTTTGATTTTTCTACATATACAAATGCGTAAATATTAAACGTATACTAAATGTGTACTCAACGGGTTATGTCGTGTATATACGTTAACAAACAATTCGTGTTTTGGTTTAGTACTAGGTACATGATAATTAAATGGGTCGTGTTTGAGTTTAACATATATGTATAGTATACACGTTTATACACGACACGATAGGTACACGACACGATTCATTTGACAGGTCTACCTAAATGCAAGAGAATGACCTGTTTGTAATAAAAAAGGATCTAAATGTAACAAATCAAAAATAACAGAAGTTTTATTAAAAAAAAGTTATTTTTTATTTTAAAAAAAGAAAAAAGTGTCGACGGCCGCCGGCGACGGAGCACCGCCATCAACGACCGCCGGAGGGGCACCAGAGGGCTATCCCATGGTCTAATCTTAGATCAAACCCCATGGGAAGCAAGAGGAGAAAGAGGGGATGAGATTCAACAGTTTGGATCTCGGATCGATTGGCTGGAGTGGGCCTCCCACCTCCCTCGCCGTCGGGGCACTCCGACGACGGTCAACGGAGATGGAGGAAGCTCTAGAGGCTGCGGCGCGGCGATTCAGAGGTGCAGGAGGCTCGGAGGAGTGTTGAGGGACATTTCTTCTCCTTCAGGGGCTTAAATGATGGATGATGGCGCGAAGTGGGCTCCGACTGCCGTCGACGTCGTCTTCTTCGGCGAGCTAGGTCGCGGGTGTGTTCCAGGGCTCGTGGCTCAACTCCGGGGGCCTTGGTGTGCTTATGGCGCGCCGTGGAGGCTTTCTGGAGGTTCGGAGAGGCACAGCGGGGCTGGAGGGTCAGCGTCCTTCTCTGGCTCCGGTCATCTTCTCCGGCGACGGCGTCCTGGAGCGATTCCAGTGAGCTTCTGGTGGAGGCCTCCATGGCGATTGGAACGGGAATTGCAAGGGTGGAGAGGCAAGAGGGAGGCCAGGAGATGTAGACCTAGGGTTCTAGGACCAGGTACAAGCCTTGGACCAGCTCTCCCACCTAAATCGTCGGAAAACGACGACGGCGAGGCCTAAGGATCGATTCCGACCAGAGGAGGCCTCTGACTTGATTGGAATCGATCCAGGAAGACTAAGGAAATTCTAGGAATCCAAATTGAAGGTAAATGAGGCTGGAAGAGGGCGTACTTGACCTGACGACGTGCGTTACCTCCGTAGCTCGCCGGAAGTGGCCTAAATTCCCCACTTCTCACCTCCGCTAGCTCCTCTCTCTCTCTCGAATTTTCTCTTGCTTCTCTCTCGCTCTGAATTCTCTGTTTCTCCCTGTTCTCTCCTTCTCTACTGTCCCTTTTATAGGCAGAACTCTAGCGACCCATTGTAACAACCCACTAACCCTTCCAACAGCTTCCTAACTAACTCCCCAACGAACTAACAACTCCTAACAAACTAACGACCTAATAACCTGCTGTCCTCCACGCTCCATCTTGTCCCTTTGCGCGTCGACAGTGATCGACGGCTGCTCCTGCTCGAGGTGAGGCATCCGGTGGCTGGGGAAGACTCAAGCTTGGGAAGTGCCGTGGCTGGGCAGTGGGCTGGAAGATGGATGGGTGTCTGGATGTGATGAAAACAGTGAAGAAAGATGGGTGGCTGGATGTTGGGTTCGTGTGGTTTTGGTGAAAAGCCAAGAGAGAGGGAAGTGGCTGTTGGCCAGGGAGTTGGATGGGTGGCTTGTTGTGATGAAATCAGTGAAGAGAGATGGGAGAAAGAATGGGTGTTGGGTTAGAACAAGAAGAAAAAAATGGGTTGAATTGTTGTGAGCCTTCATGGGCCCAAATGAGCTTGATAGGCCTTATTGGATTAAGAGGGCTTAATGGGCCTTGGGTGAGCTTAATGGACCTAAGGTGAGCTTAATGGGCCTTGGGTGAGCTTAATGGGTCTAAGTGGGACTTCATGGGCTTTGGGTGAGCTTAACGGAACTAAGTGGGCTTCATAGGCCTTGGTGGATTTGATGGGCCTATGTGGGCTTCATGGGCCTTGGTGGGCTTTTGGTGGATTGCTTGGGCTTAAAACAAAGGTTTGAGCTCACTTGTGATTAAAAGTCCAGCTACCACAATTCCAGCCTGCAGACCTACAAAATTGGGTTGTCTATAGTTTCGTTTGTCCAAGTTAGGGCAATAAAACAAAATCCCTGACTGTTAGCTGGGTGGGCCCCAGCGCCAAGTCGGCAAGCAGAAAGAGGGCAGCAGTTTGAAACACTTGAGCACATGTTACAGTAATGGCAATTCTCTGTCAATCACAGTCATTCAAACCAGCTAGCGAATGTGTCCCAAAGAATCTATTATTACAGTCAAACTAGGGGTGTACATGGGTCTGGGTTGACCCGAAAACCGAACCAACCCGAACCATATGGGTTGGGTTGGGTTTTTTTAATCATGGATTGGGTATGGGTCAGAAAATCCCAAACCCGAACTTTGTGGGTTGGGTATGGGTTTCAGACTTGGGTTATCCAACCCGACCCGAACTCGAAGGTATATATATATATATATAATAGTAATTATTTATATTTACATATATATAATTATTAATTTATAAAAGTATAAAACATTAATCACAACTCCTTTTTTCACTTCTCATGCTTGGCACTTTTATATATTTCATAGACAATATGAGTAGAGCTACTTCTGTTTGTTAAGCAACTATACTTTTATTAGTTATTTTTGGATAAATAAATCATGAATTATCCTCTAATTTTTGCAGTCTTCTGGTCCTTTAGTTAAGTTAGCACCATTCGCTTGTACTTTTGGAGAAAATTATTATTAGATGGCTAACCAACACTAATGTATCGCATGTCAATTTTTTTGACTTTAAATAATGGAAGAGTTTATTATCATTCCTTTTGTAATTAATAATAGATGGGTTTATATCTTTTTTTGTATAAAATTCAAGTACTATAAAACCTGAGAACCGACCCGACCCAACCCGAAGTTTGTGGGTTGGGTTGGGTTTGGATTGGGTATGGGTTGGGTATGGGTTCAAAATTATCCAACTCGAATAATATGGGTTGGGTTGTGGGTTCACTCCTAACCCAACCCGACCTGACCCATGTACGCCCCTAAGTCAAACGATGATGTGATTACACTTATTTTCCAGTCTGTAGTGAACAAGTAGCTTAAAACAAGTGTCAATAGTCTGGGTCATCCCTAGATCTCTTGGAGCCTCATGCTTTCGGAAACAGTATAAGACTTGGAACCACTCCACAGATTGGCCAGGTTTCTTCCACTTCGGCTTCGTAGCCAGCTAAACAACCCTTGCCTTCGGTGACTGTAAGGTTGCTTGATCGGATGGAGCCAGCAAGCAGGCGTGACAGTTCTTTCGTTGCTACGTAAGAGCTTAGAGGATACTCCCGGAATCGAGTTGGCATCGGTCCTTGAGCAAAGGAGTCTTGCTAATAACCAAACTGCCGCATCACTCTAATTGGATGATATTCGACACCGTCGGTCAACCCTAGGAGGATGATAAGCTTCATGTCGGTATCATTGAAGAATGCTTCGAAATTGTGAGTTGCCGAGGGAATAATGCGCCAAGTCACCTTGTCTTCTGTCAGCCTCTCAAGTCGCCCATACTCCTTTCGAACTGATGTGAGGGTGCGAGCATGACCACTTTGGCAATAAGACTCGAAGGCTGACCGTTGAGAGCGTAAGACCTCTACACCCAGATGAGTGGCCAACCACACCAGCACGAATGCTCCACAACCATAGAAATGTCGGCACCGTCGTAGTGATCGGTCATGGGCTTGATAAGTCTCTGCCAGGATAACAGGGGCCAGATCTATCTGACGGGTTATCATCGCCAAAGCAATTTCTACAACCTCAATGTTCACTACTGTCCGGCCATGGCAGAACACCAGCTCGCCTAAGAAGTGGACGACGAAGCCTCTCAACCATAGCTCATCGCCCAATGAGGCGCGCCACTCGACCACCTTGTCAAAGTAAATCAGTTGTTGCATAGGAGATTGCCCATCAGCACAGATCAGTTGACGACCACAATCACCAGTCGACAGGCTAGTCAATTCACTCAGCAAAGAGGAATATCCGTCTCGCTGCATAAATACAGTGGGCCCAAGGAACATTGGCAGATGGAACACCCGACGAACTTCTTCCAAAGTAGGGGTCAACTCAATTCTTCCGAAGCGGAAAGTGTGATTTGCAGGCTTCTAGAACTGAGCAGCTGCACACAAAAAAGTAACGGGAGACCTCTACATTTGCAATGTCTAAAAGTTTCATGGAGATTCTCCAAGTCCGCAACTTGTCATGATCATCACTTGTCAACTTTTCAATCCATGTCCGGAGGACCTCTGAGCATCTCACTGGTACGACCATCGTAGGGAAGCCCATAACTGGTGGGGGAGTTGCAGCCTTTCTTGATTCAAGTCTGCAGAACGTCATTAAGAGAGTATTCAGAACAAATCACTTTGTTCTATGCACACAATATTTCATGCAATCCAATGCAGTTAGAAAAAAAATCATAAATTACTGTCGAACGCTGAGTCACATGTCAGTAGCTACTCTGGAACAGTGCAAAGGAGAATGATAGATACAGTTAAAATGTTCACTGCTCGACCACACAAGGTTACCTGCCTGGTGACGAGTTGACGGACCCGTCGTCGGATAGCTAGGGTTATCAGCCCTGTGATGAGTTGACGGACTCATCACCGGATAGTTAGGGCTATCAGCCCGAGGATAAGGGGTTGGTCCTCAGATATAAGAAAACAACAGCTTGGATCTCCTCCGAACTTAAAAGAGTCATGAGAAAAGAAAGAAAGGTTGTTCCAGGAATCAACAATTCAGATCTCCTCCGGACTTAAAGGAGTCACGAAAAAAGGACAAAAGGCCATTCCTAGGAGACCAGGAATCAACGACTTGGATCTCCATCGGACTTAAAAGAGTCACGAGAAAAGGAATAAAGGTTGTTCCTGAGAGGACCAGAAATCAGTGACTTAGATCTCCTCCGGATTTAAAGGAGTCACGAGAAAAAGGATAAAGACTGCTCCTAGAGGACCAAGAATCAACGACTCGGATCTCCTCCGGACTTAAAGGAGTTGCAAGAAAGGGACAAAAGCTGTTCCTGGGAGACCAGGAATCAACGACTCGGATCTCATCCAGACTTAAAGGAGTCACGAGAAAAAAAGATAAAGG
>JAMKQA010043726.1:0-18755 GCA_024699735.1 Posidonia australis | reverse complement strand
GTCTTGCAAACGAAAAGCCTCGAATATTCGTTGGCACATTCATTTGCAAGGGTAACAGCCCGGAAGATGGAAGGTCAGCAGCCAGAGCTGGGCACCTGCTTGGTGAGCCAGTGATGTGCGCCTACTTGGTGCACCTGGTTGGTGCGCCTAGTTGGTGCGCCTGGTTGGTGCGCCAACCTTGCTCAGATATTTTGATTGGGGCTCTGGCTAATGGGTTTGGGGCTCGGTTCAAGGGCTGATCACATCTAAAGCAACATAAGGACACTCATCTCTGGGTCACCTCAAAATCGGGGTGTCTACACATACATGAGGCTCGAGAAAAAGTTGTGGATGGAAGACTAGCCGTCAACTTCCGATGAGCCTAGGCCTACATCACTTGAGATTTCGAAGCTGGCCGGAGTGACTGTAACAACGATGACGGTTAAGGCTGAGCCTTGGGCGACGGTGACAGTTGCAATGGCTTCCGTGACAACTAGGGTAGCTATTGAGGTGGCTCCAAACACACTAGTGGACATGGATGACTAGGGTAGCTCAGGTAGAGTCATTTGTTCTGTCAGGTTGGGATTCAAAGGAGACATTGTTAGAGGAGTTGATTCTTGGGGCGGGACCCATCATTGCTCCTCCTCCTTCCGCTGTTGCTATTCCTGTTGCTGTTGCTTTTGGCGAGGATGACGCTTGGTACTAGAACGTCACTAGGAGGCGGTGGTAGGTGATGCAGCTTCCCTAGGCTTTCCACAGGCCCATATTTCCTATGATAAGGTATTGGTGTTGGGCCCACAAAGAGACGTGTCCCATACTATGTTTGCGGTTGCTACTCTAGCTGCCAGAGGATAGGTAACTACTTTTGTAGCTTTGGTTCTTTAAGTTTGCTGCTCTCGTTATTTTGTAACGTATACTTTGTTTTTCTTTGTAGAGTCGCAGTCTGACAAAGATATGTTACTACTGGGGGTAGGTTCGGAGATGCTTCTAGATGTTGGCGCCCTTCCAACAGGAGCACCTAGCTTAGATGGGATTTGGACACTTCTTGTCCATCCCTGACGTCCTGCTCCGTTCGTTGTTCCTAGAGTCAGTGGTAGAGCATTATAGCTACAAGGCCAGCTCTATCATGACCAGAGGTGGCAAGTTTGTCCTTTCACTAAAGGATATGGCCCATTTGACTGGGTTGAGGGTGACTGAACGTTCGATGACTGGCCTAGTGTGTTTAGACTATACCACTATGATAAGGGAGCTAGTGGGTAGCAGAGTGGTTATGTTTAGCCCTCGCCTGTTCATCATTGCCTCTACTATTCACCGGGTCGAGGTCTCATACGAGACGACGACAGAGCTAGGAGTTGACGTGGACTAGCATCTCTAGGCTTTCCTTCTTGTGTTATTTGGGTAGGTGCTTTTCTCCCATGCTACCGCCAAGCTTTTTGCCGTTTTCTACCCTTCCTTACCAATTTGAACCGAATGGGAGAGTATGCGTGGGACGTGGCTAGCCATGCTCACTTGTACTCCACTCTCTTCCACTTCTCTAACGACAGCTCTCGTCAGCTATGTAGGAACTTGCCTTTCTTTTAAGTAGAACAATTTCTTTGTTAATTGCTGAAATTCTTTTGTGTGCATGTTTAATATAATTGTCTGATCAATGTTTTTTTTTTTGCTTTGTGTAGATGTGGGGTTGGGACCATTTTACTATTTTATGGTCCACTCCTCCTCTTGTTCCTTCGATGGACAGGCCTTACCCTCAGGGGTTGTATTGGGCCGATGTTAAGTAGGCCCCTAAGTCTGTAGACAACAACTGCTATGTCGATTGTCTACTTTTTGAGTGCCTTGTCTCAGCTCAGGTAGTTCTGCATTTCATTTGATCATCTTTTCCTCTGAATATGTAGTAATCTAATGCTCCTTTTCTTTGCTTGCTGGGTGACCTAGCTCCCCAATGTCGAGGGGGAGCACCATGATGTCCCAAAGATTGTTTGGGACAGAGCCATTTTTGACCAAGACGTGTGGATTCACTACTGGAACTAGTACCACTTCCAGCAGATTAGTCGAGCATTGCATTAGTTGGGGCATTGCCAGATATAGCCTTGAGCTGCTCCCTTTCAAGTTTGGCTTGAGACTCAAGGTGGCGGATTGGACCTGCCATTGGGTCGATGTTTATGGCTCGTAGCTCCTAGACTGGGCTCATCACAGTTCACCTACTTCGACGAATGCCACTATTGAGGACGAGGCCGCGTGGGCCGAGTGGATGGATATTGAGTTTTCTACTACTGAAAGTTGCTGATGAGCAGGCTCAACGTGATCATGGCCTGACCCAGCAACTAACCAATCTAAGGGAGGAGCTTGAGCGACTCCGTGCCTTCGCCTCTAAGGTTAAATTTTGGTTAATCATTTAATAGCTTCTTTGCAGACCAAGACTAATATCCCCTTTTCTATTTCTTTTGTAGCCTTCAACTAGTGTAGCCCATCTTCCTAGCCATTCAGAGGAGATTTCGTGACTCCAAGATAAGGTATGATTATTTTGTGGCATATGATTTGATTCCCCTTGGTGCTAATGAAAATACTTGGAGAACGAGCTGAAGGAGCAGGCTAGTGACTTTATCTTTGCTAGATCTATGAGACGGTTTGAGGAGTTGGAGGGGATTGTTGCTTCCTAGAATTCTCGAATTTAGGAGCTAGAGCAGCAAGTGCAGGTAGCGATTGTGGACTTGGGTTCTGCTCATCAACTAGTCAAGGAGAAAACCACCGAGATTGCCAGGTTGTCTGCGCAATCGCAAGCTCCTACCAAAGCTGACCTGTCCCTGGAGGTACTCAAGTAGAGGCAGTAGTTGGCCATAGCCCAAACAATAAGGCTATTTTTGTCTTGTCTTTTCTTTTTTACTACCAACCCTGCTAACTACTCATCCTGTATCTTTTCAAATCTTGATAGCCAATGAAGATATTATGGCTCAGCTTCAAGTCGTTTAATTCCACCCTTACCGATCATTGAGCCACAACGTCATTTGGGTAGTCATCGCACTCGATCTGTTTCTTGGGCTGCATCAGTCGCTTCGGTTTGATAGTCTCCTCAACCTTCTACAGCACCTCCTTCAGCTCTAAAGGGCGAGGGAGAGAGTGCTTCTTAGCTACTGCAGCTTGTCTTTTCTTTTTTGCGCTTGTACCTCAGGGGTATGCCCTAGTGAATTTGTATAATGATTATAAATGAAATGTAAATTTCTTGCACACTTGGCAACCATGTTAAATACTTATTTTTCCATACCTTTCTCCAAGTTAAAAATGAATTAAAGTGACCAATACCTTGAGTAATACCCAAAATAATGGTCTTAAATTCAAATCAACTCAAAACAAGCTCATTAATGTGTAATAATATTTGACTAACAAAGTTGTGAAGACAAATCTTACCTATGGACTTTAAAATCAATTTCCAAGGCCGTTGGCACATTAATGAGCCATTAACTTGGTAAAAGTCATGACAAATGATTGTGGATGGTGTGGAATCTAAACAAAATATGAAATTTACGCCCACACGTGTGCTTTGACTTGTAGAAGCCTCGATGGAAATTCATTTCGCATTTTATCCACGCATTAGAGGAAGCCACAACCAATTCATTATTTAAATAAATCTGATTAGTGTTGAACAATAGTTCTGGGGCGCTCAATGATGTACACTTATCATTAGGTGTTCAATGCTTAAAAACCACCTTGGGTGTTAAATGCTTATTGTTGGGCGTTCAACGTTTACGAAGTGTATTAAATGCTTTACATTGCTCTCTCAACATTGAATGCCGTAGTATGCAACACATCGGGCCTAGAATCCTTTCTTTCCTTTCTAGTTCTTCGCTAATTTTTCGTATTGCTCCGTGATTGTTTTAATGCCAGCATAGAGGGGCCTCCGATGCCTTTTCTTGTGCTTTTAAAACAACATTTGGCTTTCCCAAGGTGTTCATCTTGGCTCTTTGTGCTCACCCTTTCTTGCTTGTGTTTTCCTTTCTCTCTTCATCCGTGTTCAATCCTCATGGCCTTTGTTTTGATCCGATGTTCCCATGTACCATAGCAGGAGGACTATGGCTCCTCTAGAATCAATTGAGGAGCTTATGATGTGCCATATTCAAGCCAGGAGGGTATGTTTTTGTCGTTTTGCTCTTGACTTTCTCCTTCTCTTCTTTTGTTTCTGGTTTGATAATCGGCCTCTACACAAAATCATTAACTTCACAAAATTGCCTTGGTTTGATTATGACTTCTCCTGCAACTCTCCTTGGGTTAAAGAGTTCCTTGTTTGGGCATAAGACAAAAGGCCACTTCTTGCATGTACAAGCTTTGGCAAACTCGTAGACGTGCTTGGGTGAAAGAGTTCCGATGGAGCTCGAGCTAATTAGGCCTACTCATTTTGTAGTGTATAATGCCCACCGCTGCTATGAGATGGTGGGTCATAAGAAGGGTGTGACACCTAGGCTAAGCCATATCTCTTGTATTCGCATGCGCTAGCATGGCTCATCGACCGATGCAGCCATGGTATACTATATCTAAGCATTGTGGTTAACTCTGAATTGCCATGATGACTCTGATGGATCCCACTTCACACATTTGACTAGCTCATTGCTCTGGGAGAATGACCATTGGTCTTCATATTCCAAACTGCTGTCGAAGTTGAATGAGTGGGTGGAGGAATCTGGGGTGTTGCGCAAGAAGAAAAGAAGACTAAATAATTAGCCTTGTAACAATTTCAACTTTTATTCTGTATTTTCTTCTTTATGCTCTTTAACTCTCCATATTTGCAATATTTTTCTTTTATTCAATAAACATTTTTTAGCCTTTATTTCCTAGCCTCTGTGTGTATATTAGACTGTAATGAATGAAGGATTACTCCCTTGTGGGCTTGGCATTGATCCCAAGAATGTTTGACAGCAATTTGTAGTTTTAAGTCACAAATAAAACATAAAATGCCATAACTAGGGTGTTTAACACTTCAGTTTTCTACAATTATCTTCTAGACGTGTTGAACACTTATATCTAGGTGTTCTATGTAGAATGGTAGATATTGGGCGTATAACACCTGGGGATGTTGAACGACTCATTGACGGCGTTCATTGTAGAGTGTCTACTTCCTAGCGTATAACACTTGTTAGTACTACCCTACACATCTTCGACAAACTTGTTAGCCCATTTAGGGTGCCCCTTGCCCCTAGTTCTGGAAAAAATAATAAATGTTAGAAAACCAAAATAGGCAACTATCTTAAAATGAAACTTAGGTGGAGGATAAGAAGTCACAGGCTCAACTTTGTTATCTACTGAGAAATAGTATGCCTAGCGAGGGGCATTCACTTCTCGAGATCCTAGTATTACCTCGTAGGTGACAACTAAGTGACCACCCTGAATAGGAGTGGTCAAACGGACGTCCTAGATTTTTGCATCATAAGCCATACTTATTATCATTTTCATAAGGTGATGTTGGTTTTTGATTTTTTTTTTATTTTGGATTTTTTTAGAACTTTTTTATTTTTTTTGGGATTTTCTTTTTTTTTATTTTATTTTTTTTGAATTTTCTTATTTTTTTTGGGTGTTCTAGATTTTCTATTTTTTGTTTAGGTTTTTTGTTTTCTTGGTTTGTTGTTTTGTTTTTGAGAAGGGAATTCCTCCATGAAGCTAGGAAAAAAGGAAGACTTCGTGGGTGGATACCTTGATAATTGAAACCCTTATGCACTTGCAAACCGGAAGACGCTGCAGACTTGCTTCGGTACTAACTGTCCCTAGTCCTAGGTTCTTGCACCTTGCCTCTAAGTGTATAATGCAAGGTGTGGGAAGAGAGGATGGTGTCTTATCTTGAGACTTTGGCTTAACATAGAGTTCTAAACTCCCTCCAACCCAAGGTCAAATTCTATTGTGCTTTTATCCCTCAAAATTTTTTGTTTGACTTTAGACAACTTCTTTTCTACCGTATTTTGATTCATTCCTTTTTGGACATCTTCTTTGCTGCCATCTTTTCCCTTCTCTCTTTCTTTTGGTCAATGGACTTCTTCATTGCTACATTATTTTCGTTCATTTCTTTTCTTTTGTTTTGGTAGGTGTCTAATCGTCACTACTCAACTGAAGTTTATGCTATGATAGCACACCTACCAAGCGATAGTGGTCTCACCCCCATTTAGAGTGTTCGGTCAAGAGATATTTATTGTTGATGGACCGAATCACTCCTTTTATTTTGGATGTGCTCCCCTCTTCTCGCTCTTCTAGGCTTGGCCTCTGACATCTACCCAATCACCACTTACTAAGATTTACGCTAGGATAGTGTGTCCGACTTGGGGATGTGTATGGACTTGTTATTCATGATCAAAGGGGGGATCTCTTAAAAACTTGCCTCTATCTCAATGTCAGATTCTTGTGGACTAGCTGTCTCATGAACACTTTGTGGGAAAAGAGATCAAGTTAAGGATAAGGTCTCTAAACTTTAGGAGACAGCTAGTCCACAAGCTAAAGTAGTCTATAAGCTTAGTATGCATGTCAACGATAGTACCTTTTGAGGTGCAGTGCATTCTAGAAATGCTCAAGCCTAGTACCATCCTCTTTGGCCAAACAATAGGCGTTACCTAGATATGCCTCAATCACCAAATATGATCCTTCCTAGTTTGGTCTCAATTTCTCATGCTTCATGGTAAAGTTTCCTTCTCAATAAGCTTTTCATTACTATTTTTCTCTTCTTTCTTTTTACTTGTATTACTACATGAAAGAAAAAGACGTTTTATTTACTTATTTTCCATAAACAAAAGAAGAACAGGAAAAGAAAAGTAAAGCTTATTTACAATAGTTAGGAGGGATGCCCCTAGTGTAGCCTCCATCAGTAGAGACTTCTACCTAATTGACATCTAGAGTCTGGCTTATGCTTGGTGGCACCTCCCAATCTTCACTATTAACACATCCCACTCTATTCTACCTTCCTTGATCCAATCGTAGATGATATCCTTGAAACCCAACAGTCTTCTAAATTATGCCCATGTCTTCGGTGGAACGGACAATATTTATTTCATCCGTAGTTTATTCCTTCTGGTCTTTGAAGTGGGAGATTCATTGCTCAGGCCTCCACCATTTCTTCAAACATATCTACCAGCGTGACTAGAATCGGAGGATGACTCACACATTTCTATCCTTTCAACTGTTGCCATGGAGTTGCATAATAGTGGTTGCCCCTATTATTGCCATTCTACTGATAATCTTGCATCTAAGGACGTTGGTTCCACTGCTTTGGCTTCCCAGCTTGGACATGATACAATGGCTCTGTCTCTTGGTATTCATGCATAATTTCTTTCATAGAAGTGGCCACCTCGTAGAGTGCAATTATGGAAGGACAATATGCATTTGTCAGTCCTCTTTTCATTAGTCTAGTTAAGTTTGTAATCAGTGTCTGGATAATTTGCCATTATGAGATATTTAGGCCTGATCTAGTTTCCATTTCTCACTATCAGTTTGCAAAAGTGGCCCATTCTTCATCTGGCTTCATGCTCTCTATACTTAAGTTGTGGAAAGTTGGCTTCGATGTGATCTTGTGTTGATAGTTGGCCAAGAAGCATTCCCTAATCTTGCTGAAGCTACTGAGGTTGTCTCCAAAGAGAGTGAGGAGCCAATCCATGGGTTCTCCTTCTAATGAGTAAAAGAAAAGGTGTATAATGAGCCCCAAGTCATGTAAGTATGGGGTTGACTCCATTTGAAACCGCATGATGTAGCTATATGGATTGACGGTCCCATCAAACTTGGGCGTCTTTGGATACTTGAAACCAGCAGGAAGCTGAAATGGTGGGAACTTGCCCATGTCAAAGGATGGAGGGGGTTGGGTGTCTACTCCTAGTGCACTGAGTATCTTCCTCATTTCTACTAAGTTATTGAGCCTGCCTTGAGAAGTTGATGCTTGGTTTGCATATAACTGAAAAGGAACCTACTGATGAGTATTCCGATCTGGTTGACTAGAGAATATTGGATTGACTCTTTCTTTATACGTGCCATGTAACAACTGTTGTGTTTGCTCAAAGAACAAAGGATTTGCCTTTGTTTGAAGCTCTCCATTTGGGTCATTTCTCTGCCCTGGTGTTTGGTATTCGGTGGTGCATTTCCGAGCTATTCCTGGTGTAGACCTTCAGTGATGTGGTTTACAATAGGCCTTCATAGTCCTTCACTATGGAGGTGTTGACCATGATGGAGATCATCAATTTGTTGATTTACCATCCCAGATAGGCCAGGGTGGTTAGCGTCACTGTAAATGAAGCAACACAAGGCTTGATATTGGATCAAGTCGAGATCCAGTTTTCTCTAGTGGTTGGATGGAATAACTTCAAGATAGGTTCCTCCGCAAGCATGTTGGTTGTATCTAATTGGCTACTCACGGATTATGACATTTGGCTTAGCTTCCATCTTGATTGGACTCAAGTTTAGTACAGAAGTGTAAGACACAAGCTAATATGTGTCTAATGTAAGACATTGCAATGCAAGCATCTAACACCTCTAAAAATAAAAATTTCCTGTCGATGCCAAATTGGTTGAAGCAAACACTCTCCAATGTTTCTTAACTAGTCGTCACATGCTCATGGCATACCATTCTTGTCCTTTGACTGATTGGAGCATCCAAACTTGTGTAATTGTAAGATTACAAACGAACTGAATGGCAATCTGGGAGTGTAGAATGCATGTAGAACGTTGTAGAATGGACGTTCAATGTAAGACGCTCTAGAAATGGCATTTAATGTAAGACACTAGAAGAACAAGCGTTCAATAATGTAGGCTTTAATTTCTCTTTTCCTTTCTATTTCCTTTTTTCTTCCTTTTCTTTTCTTTTCTTTTTCCTTCCTTTTTTTTCCTTTTTTTTTATTCTTTTCTCTTCTCTTCTTTTTTCTCTATTTTTTTCCTTTTCCTAGAAGGGATTACAAAGATTACACAGATTACAAAAGTTTTGTTGGCTAATACAAGTCTCTAACAGGAAAAAAAAAGAAATCTTGCTTCTATGCCCTATTCAAATATTGTTCCTGTGACACTTGTCGTTCACCATAAAAAAAGAAAAGCCAGAAATCATCAAGAAATTCACCCAATGTGTTAACCGTTGTATTTTGGTCATTCAACGTAGAATGGCTAGTTTCCAGTGTTCAACTCCTTGTTTCAGGTAGTTACACAGAAGCACTTTTAGACAGCGATTAAGGGGTTAATTTTTCTTATTCTCTCTTTGATTTAGTGTTTTAACACCTGTATTGCTCTCTAGGTACCTAGGTTTGGGTATGGCCTCTTCTGGTAGTTATCTATTGCTTCTCACTCAATAGGACAAAATTTTTCTTCAGGGTACTGCCCCCTTACCTCAACTCCTAAAGGTCTTTGGGGGAGCCTGAGCATACTTAAATCCCTACCTCATAGAGGTAGAGTTTGGCATACTCAAGATCAATTGAGTCACTTGGGTTTCAAACAACCAAACCAAAGCATACCATAGAAGGAGGGAGGGGAAATACAACTCTTAACTTAGGATTCTAATTTATTTTTACAAGAATCAAGGGAGGAAAGCGTGATTCTTGCAAAAACAAATGACAACACAAACACCATTCCTAAATCCTTTGCAACAGGGTTGCTCGAAACATAGGTGGTTATTTACGTAACCCAAGATAAGACTCAAAAAGGATAGCTCCCATGAGGGCCAAAACAAGTCACATAGAAATCAAATTTTTTTTTATGTTTTTTTTTTTTGAAAGCACCTAAAACTTAAGGTTCTAGTCCCTACGGCAAAACTGATCAACTCACACCTTTGCTTTTAGGCTAGTTATGAAAAGAAAAATAGAAAGAAATTTTGAAAATAGAAAGGGATTCTATTTAGAATTGTTGGACATCTAAGAGTGGGAGTTCAACATCAAACGTCGAGAAACTAGCATTTAATGTTGAACGCTCAAATAGAGTTGTTTAACGTACTGATAGAAATTTTTAAAAAAAGCTTGGCCTTTTTTACTCAACCACCCCTACTCCTGAGAATCAAAAACTAAAGGAGGGGTGATTGCATGCAATTAAACATGTAGAAACCTAAGCTATCAAGGGATCATGGTGCCTCAAAACACTACAAGCAATTTCTCCACAACTCTTAAAAATTTGTAAATAACTAAGAAAATAAAATTGCATGGATAAAAAAGGAAGATGGAAGAGGGACTGCTCACCAAGCATGGGGGCACTTTTAGCTATCCTACCATGATCGCCAATCTGTGGATATGGGTTTCTTGGAAGGAAGCGCACGTTCTACATGCATTAATGCATTTCGGTACCTTGCATGTATCGTTTTGGTTGTATCTGACTCTTTCACTCCACAGATGATCGAATCGGTGTGGTTGCCACTCTCAGTTCGCTTTTGCTGGCCCTCGAGACGCTTAGGGACATGTTTTATTGATGGTTCGATGTGGCCATGTCATCATAACTCCAAGCAAAAATGTCTATGTATTCCCTAAGGAAGGCAATGAACTCTGTTATAGCTTGAGGTGTCAACTTAGCACTAATGCATACTCTAACATCATCTGTTACGTTGATATTAATTAACTCAGTTTCCTTTTCAACGTGGAGACTAGGGCCATCCAAATCATTGTCATAGGATTGGAACCCTGGTGGCATGTCATCATATTCAACTACTCCTTCATCATGCTCCTCTTCATAGGCTATGAGCTCAAACAAGATCTCTTGCTCGAATGTGGGATTCGTGACATCAAAAAAAAAAACCTGCTTTGATTCTTTCCCCTGTCTATGCTTGAGGAGAGTTACACTAACCCGAGTGTTTTTGTAGTGGCATTGTGTGGCTTCTATTTTGATGCTCTCTAGGCCTATCTATGGACCAGTCTGCTCTACCTCTTCTATTGCCATGTGTTTATTAGTACATGCTGCCATTTTGAATTTTCTAATATTTTGGTGTTTTTCTGCCATGGAGGCTTTATTCAATGGCTATCACTTTGCTAGCTGTCTTGATAGCCACTGCCTAGGCCTTCTATCGAGCCTAAATCATGGTTTTTTTTGACCCCCTTGCTTAAGGTGAGGCTTGGGCTGCAAAAACCATCTAGACCCACCTCCCACCTGTTGGGAGATTAACTCCCTTCTCTAGCATAAACTAATTCTTCTTCTTTGAGGACTATGATGGCTAACTAGTCTTGGGGTTCCTGATGTGTAGATATTGTCCCTTGCTCATTTGCTACTGCTTTGCCCTTTCTTATCCTGCTCTCCTTTGCCACATTCTCTACTACTACGGGAGCTGCTCGTGGAATATCATTTCTAGATCTTGAAGCGTTGCGTCCACTTAGGCCTCTATGGCCATTCCATCCTCTTCGTCGAAGGCAAGATTGACATAGTAGGCTTGCACAGGCTCACGCTCTTTACAGGCTAAGCTTCCTGCACCTAATGTGCTGCCTTTGGCAGTAAGTAGGATTTGGATTGGTAGTGAGGGTGCCGAAAGGGCTACTGAATGCTTCACGGGGTGCGTGGATGAGGTTACCGCACCCGATTGTTGGTTTAATTGTCGGACAAGTGAGTTGGAAATTATACCTTTTGCTAGCGTAGGTGGTGGACTTGTGAATGATGCTGTGGAGAGTGATATCTATGCTGGACTTCCTAAGGTGGATAGTGGAAGTGCTGACGCTATTGTCGAACCATGTAGTGAGGTGCGCTACATTGCTGGTGTGGTGGAATCGACTAATTGATCCACTAGTGAGCTAGACTGTTGTGTGAGAAGTGCTGATACTCTGGATGAACTAGCTGGTTGTACTATTGGCTACATTGACTGTGCAGAAATTGTGGTGATATGTGAAGAAGAGACTAGCTGTGCCAGGTAGTGCTGGCCATTGTTGCTGTCTACTATTGCTAAAATCAGCAACCTTTGTGTGTGGGCAGTTTTCATTCAAATAATAATTTTCAAAATCGACCCACTCATCTGCATTTGGCGAGGTTTCTTGTTGCTGCGTTGTATCTATCGTGGTTAAACAGTGGCTGGTGTTGAGGATTCCTGTGTTGATGAAATTAGACATGTCAGAAGGAATAGAAGGCTCCTTCGTCTTTAGCAGGTGCTGGGACTCCTTTTGGGGCTACAGTTGCTCGTATCCAAGACCCTCACGATCTCTTTGCTCTGCTTCAACGATTGGTTTGACGATCCCCTGGCCATTCCATTCGAGAGGTGTCCCTTCCTAGAACCCCAACTATGGCACAGATTCTCAACCATCAAGAAATGGTTGCTACGAATAAGTGGGTTACTGCCATGCTCAAAGTCAAGGATGAAGTTAATCAACTCAAATCGATTAACATGATATAGTACATCAGAGGGCTTCGATTCAAAATGGACAGTTTGCAAGGAGATAGATGATACAATGTCGACCCTCTCTTTCTCGAAATTTTTGGCCATGATGGTAACGATCATATCATCCTAGCGAATCTTAATCATGCAATGGAGGGTTAAAGGGATGACTTGATGCTTGTGAAGCCAAGGATGCCCAAGCATGAGATTGAAAGAAGGCTCCAGTTCCATAATGTAAAACTCAATGTTGAACTTGGCCGGACCAATGATGAGTGGGATGACCAGGAGACCTAGTGTGTCATGACACGTGTTATCAAACGACATCATACACTTTACCGTTGGCGTGACATCCTCAGCTTTGAATCCAAGCTTTCTTGTTGTACACAATGGCAAACATTTAAGCATGCACTGCTGTCCACCAGGGTGAGGGGAATTCGAATGTTTTGATATTGCACAATTATGAATAGTGGTTGGTTGTGGTTGGTCCCCGTCATAGGCAACTCTTACATGGAAAAGGATATGATCTGGGGTGTGGCAATCATTTGCACCAAGGTCTTCTAGCAGATTGGCTCTATGATGGGGGATACATGGGCAGCTTGGAAAACAAGGAGAAAGGCCTTTCTATGCTCATCTGAGGAATGAATCAGGTCGCATATAGAGTTGTCAACTTTGACCTTCTTTAGCTGAGCAATGAGGTCGACTTAAGGCTTGCTGGTGGTTGCTGAGGTGGATTTGGATGAGGTTTCCTCAGCGCAAGGTTTAGGAGGGTGATTATTTGGTGATGGTGGGATGGGTGTTGGCTTGCTGGGCTTAGGCGTTGGAGCCTTGTACACCCTTCCTGATTGCGTGATCTCTGTACACATTTTGTGGCGTAGTCATAGGGCACGTGGTGGGTGTCGCAGGTCAAGTTAACCACTACGAGCGCATGGGCTACTAGCTCCAACTGGATTGTGGACATGCTTACTATGGGGTATGCTGGCAAAGGTACTGGTTTAGGTAAGCTCTGGCTTACTTTGGGCTAACAGGCAAATTAGGGTAGTGGGAGAAGACTACATGGTGGGATGTGTTGTTGTGTGCTCTGGCTTGGCAGTGAACTGGATCATATTTATTACAAAACTCGAGCTTTCAAGAAAAGGATGGTAAAAGAGATGGGAAAATGGAGCTAAAAGATCACAAATAAGGCTAGAGGGGTCTAACACAGATGTGTCAGAATCGACAGAGAGGATAGAGTGGATTCCTGAGGTCATTGGGACCTCCAAATTGGCATGCTTAGGTAAGTGCTGGCTGACAATATTAGGGTGTGTTGTTGTTGATGCTAGGGTGGGTGTAGACTTTACTTCTTGTGTATTGATCACAATGATCATGTGCTCAATCAAGTCCTAGATAGGATTCCGCAGAGTGAAATAGTTGTCCATCAAATGTCCCACAACACGATGGAAACTGCAAAATAGACTCACTTTGTACCACCTAGGGAGAGGATTTAGCAGTGGGCAAATCTCCAAAAACTTTAGGAGTGACTGTACCATAAGGAGGATGATGCTCAAGGGCTCAACTAAAGGAGTGTACTCCCGCTCTAGGAGGCGATGGCATCCTTATCCTTGGTACAATCCTTGCCTTGCCTGTGTGATGGGTTACACTGGCTCGGTGGTGGTGGTGATGTGGGAAGTGTGTGGTGTCCTACATGCTAGTCCATAGACTACTTAATGGTAAGTTGGTCGGCTGACGACATTAGTAGGCGCAGCGAGGGATCCGATATATGCAACGACGGTCTTGGGGGGGGGGGGGGATCCCTCCTCTTGTTGAAGTTGTTGCTGGTGCCATTGTTGTTGTTGCTATTGCTGCTGGTGGTGCTGACATTATGACTGGTGTTGGTGTTCTACTTGGCAAATGCGATGAATGCGGGAAAGTTGCCGCTTTGTACCAAGCTCTCCGTGTGAGCTTCAACTCATATTAAGGATGCCAATGTGGTGATGGATTGGATGCTTAGTAGAGCCCTGGTGGCTGGCTATGGTCCATGGATGCCTATCCGACATACTTCCCAAATGGCTTATGGGGTTTCTATTTAATGGAGGCCAAGTCCTCGCTCATAGGGATCAGGTCATGGTTAAAAGAGTACTACTCCAGGAATGCATGGTTGAGGTCATTCCAAGTCTTTATCGACGCCATGTTCAAGGAAGTGAACCACTTTAGGGCAGGACCAGTAAGGCTTTTCTGGAACAAATGGATTAGGAGCCTCTCATCAGCTTGTAGTTGTGTAAGGTCCCCATAGTATGCTCTCAAATGCAAAATTAGGTAGACCTTACCATTAAATTTCTCTAAGTCCAGGACTTGGAAGTTCAACGAGAGAATTGCCTTTAAATAATAGTAGAAGTCCTAAAACTAGTAAGACTGGCAGTCACCACCCTATACATGCTGAAGTGCTCTTTCCAAATTGCTCATCCTAGTTAGGAGAGCATTTGGGGTCGCTGCTAGCAAAGTGGGTGAAGATGGGGAAGATCCCATGTATGTCGTTTGGGTTGCATCTAGGTGCTCCTCCGAATCCACATACCTATGATGTGGTGCATAGTGTTGTGTCATGTATGTTGGAGTTTGTAATTGATGCAGGGGAGAGGGAGAGGCAGTATGCACTGCAAAGTGAGGTGTAGTATATGGGAGCAACAGTTGTTGCGTTGGAATGGGTCTAGGCAGTAGACTGTGAGGGTGTTGCGCTCTTACCAAACCGAAAGGCTGCCCACCAGGTGTAGGATTATGATGCTGTGTTGTGGGTGGTGATGGTGTAGTTGGTAGAGTCGACACCCCCATCACTGGAGCAGCAAGGAGCTCGAGCGATGGCCAAGGTGGTGGTGTAGTGGGGGTAGCCTGATGTGGGGAAACGAGCTCTAGAGAAACCTCAAGAACATAAGGCATGGACGGAGTCAAACTGTGGTCCAAGGAGAAGGCCATGCTTTGCAACTTTTGGGCAAGAGCCAATAGATGTTGTGCCTGCACGGGAGAGGATCCCTCAGCAGCAATATTGAGGGACGAGAGAGAAAGTGGGATAGTGTAATGCCCCAATATCCATAATAATTTAAAACAAATTAAACTACAGGAAATTAAAAGCTAAGTAGAAATATCAACTACCAGGAAACTGTGTGTGTGGCTACGAGACTCTGGATTATATGCACTATGCTAAAACTCATCTGCATCTGCAACCCAAAACCACGAAGAAAGTGTGAGTGACAAAAGTCACTCAGCACGCACTTCACGAAATCGACGGAAAATAAAGCTTTAAGTAATTTTCCTTAAAAAAATCATTTCGTAAATCATTTTCTTTTAAACCCCACAAACCCGACCCATAAGGTCAAAATCACAACAAATGAGGCCCACATTGGCCAAAACAGCAGACAAGGCTCTACTTGCCTGAAACCCCCTCAATGGCCAGAACCACACATAGTGAGTGGGGAAGCTCTGTGCCAGGCAACCAACTTTGGCCACAAGCAACCACCAAAGTGCACTGCACTGCCAAGGTGTGCCACCCTATGTAGGAGCCAACCACCGTCTCGCGATCCTCCCACTTACAAAACCATTACAGAGCCAACCCCCACTAGGGAAGGCAGTCTTGTCTCTCAGGATGCTACCAGTTATGGGGCACATGTCCCACCTGCACTGGCCACCATAGGGTACGCCTCCTCACAGCATCCTCCACATGCTGCTCAAGAGGGAGTGTCATACCTTCACACCCGAGCCTTAGTGCTCACTGCGATAGTAGGAGTATCATACCTCCCTGTCATGCCACAAAACACCTCAATCCGTGGACCACAACCCTAGCCTCGAGACGATAGTCAGGGAGTCTCATACCTCCAAGACTCGATGACTCAAAACCTCAGGTATCTCGGCCCCCAACCTCAACCAGGGAGACGTGCCCAATCACCCGAGAATGTCGTTACATTCCCTAGTCCTGATGACATGGTCCCACGGTGTCTCAGCCAGCACACAGAAAACTAGGAAAACCATTTTCCAAAATGGGCCAACCATCTATTTGAAAACCTTTTCCAAACCATTTTATATCTTTGGAAACTCATTTAAAAACCTCGACAAAATGACACATTAGGTGTCCCACAAGACCACCACTGATGGCCAGCGATCCCATCTCAATTAGGCAAAACAAATCAATCCAGAAAACCCACGAGAATTACATTATATGAAATAGCTAGGCCCTAATTTGACATACCGAGATGGGCTCGGTATACCAAAATCTCCAGGATCAGAAGATCGACTAGATTAGGTACAGACGCCCAAAACGGCAGACCAAAAATCAGACTAGTTGACCGAAAGTTCTTGCTTTGGTAGACCAAATCAATCCGGTCGACCGGACTAGGACACAACGGTCAACACTCATAGCCAAAAATGGTAGACCAAGGGGGTTTAGTCGATCGAATTTTTACCAAAGAACCTAAGTCGATAGAAAAATGGCATATCGAAATGATTCGGTATGTCATTTTCTACGAAACTAGAAAATGTCCTAGGGCATCCACCCTCAAGATCGTCCAAAATAGGACCAAGGGGCGGACTACCAAAACAAGCACCACAAAATCCAACTAAAACATATATGGTAGACCCTCGAGTCTACTCCAAATCCACACAAACAAAACCAAAATCCATTCACCATGCAAGGAGAAATAAATTCGAGAAGCCACAGGGGTCAAAAACAACCCAAAACCACACAATGCCATACATGGCCATAAATACAACCATAAATCATCATAAATTCATAAAAATTTCTAGGAATGTAAATTTACCTAGATTCCATGCACTTCTATCATTTTCTACCATTTTCATGCTTGCTACAACATAGGGTGAGGTGCGTACCTGAAATGAGCTCTCCAACGATCCTTCGGCCAACCACTAGTGCCACCGGCGACTCCGACCCTTGTCGAGGCTTCCTCGACCATAGGGACACACCATCAGAGCTCCACACATTGCCATGAGCTGCCACATGCCGCTGTCGTTCCTTAGGCACACCGAGACAGGAGGAGGCAGAGAGAGGGAGGGAGGAGGTGTGGAAAGGGAGTGAATGAAGGAGAAGGGGGAGGGAGACGAGAATGGAGAGGGAGGGTGTAAATAAGGAAGTGGGAGTGAGGGCAAGGGAGATGGAGTCGGGCATGCTCAAGAAGGAGGAAGGAGTGCACGGGGAGAAGGAGGAAGGGCTTAGGTCATGCGTGGCAGAAGGCTCTGGCTTAAAAGGCCACATGGAGACAACAGGTGGCCACGTGCATGCAACCAGTCAACCACGCGTGCACCAATGCTCCCTCAGCTGCCAGCCTCATCAACACCCACACGAACCTGAAAACCCACCACAACCAAGAGGCCAGTAGCAAGCTACACCAACTGCCCCCCAAACACAGGCCCCACATGGACCCACACACGGGTCCACAGACACAACGCCACATGCACAGTGCCAACCATGCATAGGAACACACAAACAGAATACGATCTAGGAAGCCCAAGCCCAAAATCACAAAACACACAAACAAGCCTCAGAATAGTAACACCTGCCTAGAATTAAATTCATTAAAAGAGTAAATAATTACAAAATGAATTTACAGGTGTTACAAATAGACATCAAAGGGGGCTAGAGACTAGACGGTCCAGAAACAACAAAACCTACTAGAGAGGCTATTGCAATGGTCTAGGTGTCAGAGATGACAGAGCCTAGAAGTGGAACAGACACTGATGTCTCTAGGGTCTGTGTGGCGATCACTGTAACAGACTTAGTGATGGGCTATAGACTAACCATGGTCTGCAAGGGTTCAAAAATAGTAGGTAGGGAAAACTCAAATACCTGGTGTGACCATGCTGGTGGAACCCTACATGACTCCTCGATGCTTGAAAACACACGAAGAATCCCGATATGGCCATGACGAAGATGGTGAATCTGAGGAAGGAGACTCGACTCAGAAACACTAAAGAAGGATAAGGAGAAGGAGTTGCCACCTAATCTTTTAATGGAAAGACGAGGAAAACCAAACACAAAGAAAACTCAGAGAAATCAATGCAAATAAACACATGTGTGCTCCGTGCCTAATGGATATAGTGTACAAATAACTACGGGCCAGAGAAAGGGTGTAACCATGCCGGCAAGGAGATTCCGCAAATGAATGCGAAATCGGACGACAAAATCACGTCGAAAAAAGCAAAACAAAAGGCAAATGCAGGAGTCGCCACCTAGTCTATTATGGAAGACGAGGAAAACCATAAACATGAAAAATCATGCAAACAATAAAAGAAAGGCAAGTCTACGAAATAAAACTAGAATGCGGGTAAGGATCCCTGTTACGCACGAGGAAGGTGTTAGGCACCCTCGCACGCCCGATAAAATCAGTCTTCCATAATTTCACCCATGAAATGTTGGCTTTTCAACCGCTTGCTATACGCCCAAGGGCGATATGCCATGCCATGCTAGTGCCTTATGCTATTAGGTGCATGATGTGTGGGGTGTGTCCTATGCTCAGAATTATCACTCTTTATT
>JAMKQA010043725.1:0-17607 GCA_024699735.1 Posidonia australis | reverse complement strand
TTGTGTTTTAGGCTGGAACTAGTCAGGAAATGTGTTTTGGGAAGAATCCCATGTTTTGAATGGTTTGGTTTTGGAAAATGAAAATAAATTCCAAAAAGGATTTTGAAAGTGGTTTCTAGTGAATTCCCACATGTTTTGAGAAATGGGAAAATTATGGCTTTTAAAAAAGCCTGGCTTGGGATTGAGGTCCCAAGTGGTGATTTTTGGTAAAGGAAAAGGATTTGATTTTTGGGAATGAATCCCAAGTGTGGTTTAATGAAAAAAGTGACTTTCAAAGATTAAAACCAAATTTTGCATTTTAAGAAACGAGTTTTCTTTGGTTTTACTGTGCTTGCTTGTAGTTGGGTGTTTTGGGGGCGCATACTGGGTGACTTAGATGTCACTCATGCGTGCTGTGTGTGTTTTAGGTGTAGACCGCGTGCAGCCAGTTTTCGGTGCAGGAATAGGATTTTCTAGCCGCGCATCGAGATCCTAGAGGTGAACCTTGGTTATAGTCTCTTTTTATTCTGTAATTAATGTAATTAGGCTTGTGATGCTATTGTTTGGTAGCGTGCCCGGGTTCGGGGCGTTACACTTTCTTATCTTCATTTTTCCATTTCCTACTATCAGTTTCAGAAATGTCATTTCCTTCCGGAGGTTTATATTCAATTACATGCTCCAAATTGTCATATTCCAATGCGTGTTTATTTTCCTATGCCACATCTCATAGTTAATCCCATTCAATTTCTCAATTTTTGCCATTTCTGACTAGAACAGTTTGCTAGCCATTTTGTTACAAAAAATAAAATTTCCAAATTTAAAATTTTGTATCTCAACACAAAATTTAAATTAATAACAAGAAAATTAAATTCTAGAAAATTATTAAATTTTATAATAACTTTCAATATAATTTTCAAACAAAAATTCCAGAAATTTATATAATTTCTAAAAATTAACAACTTGATGATTAACAAAGTTTTAATTTCAGAAATCGAAAAATTTTCAATTTTCCAACCTAAATCATGCAAGTATTATTCCCTTTTAAAACATGCAAGATAATTAAAATTTAAACATGTAAATATTACTATTATTATTGAACAACAATATTAATGTTAACAATTCCTAAATATTTCAACAAAATTTTAATATCAATTAATCCAAAATAAACATTTAATATTCAATTAAATTCCTAATTATTTTAATTAACATGCACTTAAATGTTAACTTAATTAAATTCCTTTTATTTTCCCTTTTTTTTAAATTATAAATATGCAATCCCAAAACACTGTAGTCTAACCTCCACCAAGTCACGCGCAGAAAAATGAGAGGGCTTCTCGTGCGGGGAGGCAGCGGGCTCTCGCGTGGGGAGGCAGCGGGCAACAGCGGCGACGCTGAGGGAGGGCGAGGGGAGGCATCGCGGGCAGGGCGTGGCGACGCTGGATAAGGGCGCGCGGAGACGATCGCGCGGGCGGTGAGATCTGGCGGAGGTTTGCGCGGAAAGGGGGTGGATGGGCCACGCAGGACCGCGTGGAGGGAGGGGCACCGCAGGCAGGGGCGCGCTAGGGGAAGACCGCACGGAGGTGCTGCAACGGAGCGCGAAACAGGGGCGCGGGAAAGACCGCGAGGAGGCGCGCGGAACCGGGGTGCGGGAAGGCAGCGGCGCGCAAGGAGGCGGTAGTGGGAGGCAGCGGCGCGAAGGGGAAAACCGCGCGGAGCAGGGGCGACGGTGCGGAGGGGAAAACCACGTAGTGAGAGGGTTGCACAGATCCGAAGCACGGCGACACGGCGAGCTCGGGAACCGTGGAGATGCAGCGGCGGCACGGCGAGCTTAGGCACAGTGGCTCTGATACCACTTGAAGGAAAAACAGGGATCGGGAGGTCGGGGCTCCGACGATGGTCAAGCAGGAGAAAGCTTCACTGTAAGATTTCACTGTGTTTTTCCCTTACAATCTTCTCCTCTATTTATTGGGGAAACCCTTGACCACCCTCCGCCCTTCCTTCAACGGTTCCCCTTCTGCCGTTTCAATTCCAGCAATAAACGTTGGTAATCGCCGGAGTTAATCCGACCATGAATGGGTGAAACGGACGTCCGTTTCACCCTTCATTTGAAATAGTCTTCAATGACCATTACTCACAAATTCTAGGTTCAAATATTATTAACTTGTGTTTGGGTTGTGACCAATAACCTATATTACTTTAGTGAAGAATACAATCATGTCACATGATAGGAAGAACACGGCAATATGCTACTGTGGTTTTCCAGTTGCTAGGTTTATCTCTCATACCACGAACAACCCAGGTAGAGCATTTTTGAAGTGCACCCAAATTAATGTAAGTGGCTTGTTAATGTTTTAGACATGCTTATTATTAGAGCTTTAGTATTGCATTTTATTAATTACATTTTTAAACAGGAAGAACTGAAGTGCTTATTTTGGTAATGGGAGGATGTAAAACTAAATGATGTAAGCACTTCCAAGTGTCGATGCATGATAGGGGTTAAAGATATGCTGGTAGACATGCAAAATAAGATGGTAGAAGTGCAAGACATGGTAATGGAAATGAAAAAGGAATGGTGTGCAAAGAATTTAAAGATGAACAAAGAAGTTTGCATTGTATTGGTGCTATTGTTCACAATTTGTGTGATTGTTTTACTCCGTTGAAGAATGGGAGAGAAGTTGGGTTTTTTTGTTCAATATTCCTTTAAATTGTATAAATATTTAGAGGTTAGTAAAGCCTATGAACTTGTTTGACATGTATTACAAGCGAAAATAGTCTTGTTTTAGTTTAGTCTTCTCAATTGAAAATTTGTAAACATGAAATAGCTAAATATGGATTGTTGACTTGGAGGTTCGTTTATGTTATTATCTTTTCCTTGGAGCCTGATACTATACAAAAAAAAGATTATTGTTCAATGTTGTTATCATTACTTTACCTTATTTTGAAAGTGTTTTTTTCCCATCATGGATATATGTAGTTTCTCAAGAAGCAATTAATACATGCAAAATTTGTTATCTATAAATCCAAGAACAAATACCAGCCTGATGCGTCAGGTTTGTGCATCAATTATGTGCACCTAGATGATGCGCCAATTATGTACGCCACCATAGTGCGCCAAGAGTTGTGGAACTTCTGCAGCTATTGAAGGCAAGCTCCCTGTTCTAATTATGCAAGATAAGCCCACTTGGTCACATTCTTCAGGACAGTTCACAGTTCAAGATTGTTATTTGAAGTTACTTCTTTCATCAAATCGGACACATTGGGAGAAGCATAAAGCTATTTGGAGATGCAAAGTACCATTGAAAGCTATGATCTTTTTTTGGCTTTTGCCAAAAATAAAGTTCCCATAACATTTGTAGAAGCAAGTGGATGGATAGATCGGATATATTTTTTGCTATGTGTGAAGGACAGAGTGTACAATAGAACACTTGTTTCTAACTTGCCATTTCAATAGGGAAGTATGGAAAAGATTAATGAAACTCATATCAAGGGCCTGATATAGTTGACATCTTATGGAAGCAGGTAATGAAAAGAGCTAATGGTAAAAATGGGAAAGAGGAGCATAAAATTTTGGTTCCCTCTTTCCTTTTTCTTTGGCCGGTGATGTTGTTAATCGATAAACTCATGAGTTGAACTGGTGATGTCACAAGGAATAATATGGATGTTGTAGAAACACCAGATGTTGGGCTGTTGAAAAATCCATAAGTGGAGTTTTTGGTATACCATAGACGTAAGAAACTAGATCAAGAATACAGAATGATACCCATCAATACTGTGTCAATATCACTAACAGAACACAAAACAAGTGTCCCAACAACTGCGTCCATGGAGTTGTCTCTAACGGGCAAAGCTTCCGCAACCTATAAAATAAACAAGCAATTTAAGTTTCCAATACTCGAAATGAAGATGTTGGAGTTACAAAGTCAACCTACATATAAATTACATCTTTTGAACTAAGATGATTGATCAACTATAGAAATATTTAGAAGTGGTCCCAACAAGCAAATACTAGAGGATTAATAAAGAAAGCAAGAAAACAGCACCAGCTAAACACATGATTAGCCTGTTGTAGAGTAGGTGAAGAAAATGCATCAGTTTAAACACACATGATAATTGGCATGACAAAATTCAAGTGAACGAACATCCTATAAACATGAAAATTTTGATAGAATATGGTTTCTAAGTGATCTCACTGATGGTATTAGTTCAATTTGCTGAAACATCCTATAAACATATGGTTTCTAAGTGTCAGCCATGCATTTTCCCGAAAACAGGTAAAACAATTTTGAAACTCGGAACCCTTGTAAAATCTCCTGCAAATCTGGAGGGTCCTAAACAAGATAAAACATGTTATCATTAGTATAAAAGCATGGTGGATTTTTCGATTCCATTTGTTCCAACCAATCTAAGAACTTGACCAGGCCTTGCAACGGGCAACCTGAAGAAGGAAATTTTCAACAATCTACTCTTCAAAACAAGCAAAACCAAAAGGGAATTTCCAAATCGAGGAGGAAATTCGGTTAGGGGACAAATATTGGAGATAACAAGCCAGTAAGGAGCAAAGCAAACACGATTGTAGTGTACATTACACACACACCCTAACACAAATACCACACCCAACGCACAACTCCTTTGGTATAAAAGCAATCTTGGAATGCATGAGTCACCTCAATGCATACGTAAGAACAAGCAAATATTAATATCATTAGAGCAATCAACGTGAACTGATTTTGAAACTTCTCCAATAAAGAAAAGAAGCCAACAGACATTTTACTAAGAAATTGTAGTTTAGCAATATCAGGCAATACAAGACTTCTTCCTCCACAGAGACAGTTTTATGAAAACCAGGCAATACATACAAATGGCATTCAATTGTGAAATGTTTACTGGCATTCATATCCCACGATCAAGTAAGTAAAGATCCCAACATACATTGGGAAAGATAAGGATAAGTCATAATTTTAAAATAACATCAAAGTTCAGCAACAAATAAAGGCATCCAACAAAATAAATATAAAACTTAGTAACCTAATGACAAGTCAATCGTCATCCTAACATTGGTTTGCCTGCAGAAATCCATGCATCATACCTCACCTTCAGCCATTTCAGCCTAAGGCTTGGTGGTGTAATGTCAACAAATGCCTCTCTTAGGTCTGGGCTCTCAAAACACATGATGACATATAAGTATAACTCAGAGTCAACATCAATGCCATCGTCTTTTAGCAACTGCAAGCATCTTGCCATGCTAGTGTTTTCCTTCAACTAACCATACGCCTCAACAAATGATCCAACGGAGGCAAGCCTAGTTTCAAGAACTTCTTTATTAGAGGTCTTTGCCTTCTTTTGTTTCCTTACTATAGCCAGTGTACTAGTACTTGTGGAACCTTGTGTAACTCCCGTGGCAACATTAGTCCTTGCTGCAACATTATTGGCAGCATTTGTGTCCTCCCTATCCGGGTTCTGTGATGCATCAGTAGTCGAAGGTGGGGGGAACGCTGCTGCGTCGGTTAAGTCATCCGCTTGACCTTGCCCAGCCGAAAGAGATTGGACAGTGGCACCAGGGATGAAGGCGTGCTTCCCTATAGCAACATTCCCATCAAAGAGCTTCATTAGTTTGTAATGGAACTTGAGCCCTTTATACCTAAACTTCCTGCATTTCGGTTCTCTCTACACACATCAACATACGTAACCAAATTATAAGCAGATAAGTTATATCTGGAGTACTTACAATTTTGAAATTGATATCAGGAGTTATAACCAAATTTTTTCCAAGTATAAAATTACATGGTTGTGTGTGTAGAAGAGTACTCACAATCTTGAATTGCTACCACCAATGGGAGTCTGCTCCCTCCCAAGTCTGTGTGTTCGGGTTCCAACCAATTCCAGTTTGCAATGAAATTGTTTTCCAAAGTTGCCAATCAGTGCATAGCCTCTCAAATTTGTTCTTGAGTTGCGAACGGGTTCGTTTTACTCCACGTAAGTCAAACAGCTTCTTCTCTAACTTTTCATAACCAATTGCAGTCAAGTGGGAACCCGATTTGTGTCTTTCAAGGTGCAAGTCAATGCAAATGTCGAGAAAAATCTCAACTAGGTCATCATCCCACTTAGCCTTGTGTGTATGTCGTACTTGAGGCATTTTGTTTGAACCTCCACTAACACCTAACCTACTCCTTGAACTTCCAGATGGATGATTAACTGCACTAGCTCAACCACCAGGAGGTGTAGGGGTAGTACTCGTATGATAGTTGGTGTTCACTTCACCTCTTCTAGCATCAAACATTTGGTGACTTGGTGAGTTTAACATGTCTACGAGGTCCATGTTGCTATCCATTTGTTTCGCAAATCCTGAAATTAACATATGTTTCAAATAAAATAGCCATTAGGGTAAATAGTTTACATACAATCCAAATGAAGAACCTCATAACAAAAAGAGAAGTTTTAGTACCTCATAACAAAAAAGAAAACCATCAACAAGTCATTTAAATCTACCATAAATAGTGGCAACATACTCATAACAAAGATAAACACATAAGAGATGAAGCTGTAAGAGTTTCCAGGAAGATTGCAAACTGAACTGTATTTAGAAATGTATTCAGGTTCACAAACTAAATATAACACAAACTGAAAAACTGAATATAACACAAACTGAAAAAACCCGAAAAGATTTTAGGTACATGATTTGTTATACAACTTCAAGTTCACACTAGACCTCGTGCATGTGTGATTAGATCTCGAATAGCATTACGATAATCACCCATCCCTATTTCATCTAAGGTAGTTGGTTCAACATTATCGTCATTGATGTCCACTTGTGGAGTACTATCTTCATCCACAGCAGAATATTTGAGTACTTCATCCACTACTCGTTGTTCAATACTGTAGTTGTGGAGAGCTACGCATGCAACAACAATCTTCACTTGTTTTTTATAACTATATGATGGCATAAAGTTTATAATATTCCAACGCTTCTTCAAAACACCAAAGGATCGCTTAATAACATTCCTCAAGGAGGAGTGCATTTGATTAAAGTACTCCTCCTTCCCACGTGGTTGAGATGTTTGGAATTGTGTGACATGATACTGTGTTGTACGATATGGTGCCAAATAGCCTTTTCTGTTTGGATACCCAGCATCAACAAGGTAGTACTTATCTGTAAATTTAAACAATACCATTATTAGCCTTTTTTGTATTACATATGACATTTGCAAAACCATATAACAAATTATGTCAATCAATGGACTTTCTAACCTCCAGGAGGATGTGGAAACTTGTAATTAGGATCCGCAAGTGCATGATTCATAACCTTACAATCATGTGCAGTTCCCTCCCAACCAGCAGAAATAAATGTAAACCTCATGTTGAAGTCACAAACGCCTAATACATTTTGTGTAGTGTGCTTCGGATCTCTTCCACATCTATAAGCCATCTGATCCTTCTTAGGTACAACACACATAACATGTGTACCGTCTAGTGCTCTAACTGCATTCTTGAAAAATGGATAATACTTTCCATTGGCATATTCTATGATGTACTTTGGAATTGAAATAAGACTTTCTGTAGGACATATAATATCAAGAGTCCACTCAACAACTGCCCTTAGAACTCTATTAAAGTATTTACTAATAGTCTCACCAGAGTGTTGTAGGCTTTGTTGCACCATCCTATTTTTAAGACCATGTTCAAGAGTTTGGAGAAAAATCCTTACTTGTTCCTCCACAGATATCCACCGACTATCCACAAGTAAACCCCTTTCATGAAATATAGCACATAGATTATCAAAAGCAGTAGGAAGCATCCGACAACTGTCAAATGTAATCCTCCAATGACCTGTCATCATATTTCTTACAACCGCTTCACCCGTAAACCCTGCATTATGGACAATGTTTTTAGGTAGATAGCTGATCTCGTACAATTTGACAATATCATGAAATGTGTCTACTATGATCTCATCTATGATACAACGATTAATATTTGACAAATTTTGATGAATTTGGTTACGACTCGCCATCGAGTGAGGCTACAACAATACAAATGTAACCTCAACTGTAATACATAAAAAATGTATAGCATAAGTTTCAAACGAAGCACGATAAAAATCAACAAAAAAAGCTTGAGGCACAAATGTAAAGTATAGTTCAATAAAATGAAGGGCTACCTTATGTAATTACTTATCAAATCGTGATTATTGTTGAATTTAAACCTTCTAGATTGAATTAAATAAACCTTAGTTCAATCATATAATCTCTAGTACCATTGCTTTGAAATCGGTGGAAACCTTCTAGATTGAATTAAATAAACCTTAGTTCAATCATATAATCTCTAGTACCATTGCTTTGAAATCGGTGGAAACCTTCTTGTAGCTAATGGAAGCAAGCACAAAATCGCTTTTTGTAAACAATAATTTATTAACACAACTTAAAACAACAAAAAGAAGAGATTCCAACAGTTCACTACTGTCAAAAATGCCAAAAAAACTCTTCTTCAAGTGATTTATTCAAATTTATATACATCAAAATTACAAATGTCATCAATAAACCAAAAAGTCTAGATAGTATAAGAAACTCATTTACTAAAATTTATTAAACTTCACAAGATAAGGAAAACATAGCATAGGTGATTGTGGTAGAAGAAGAATAAGAAGAATGAAGGAAAGAAATACCCCGCAAATAAACCATTGATGAATTCAAATAAGAGCTGCTCTGGAGATGATTTGACATTATTTGTAAAAGTACGCATGGAAAATGATATATCAGCCACAAATCTCATGGAAAATAAATAAATTGGCTACAAATTAATCATTAAATTCTTAACTATCATTAACAGATCTTTGCCTTAACATTACATTCTCTTATTTCCAATCAACAATTCTTATGCCTTGAATTACTCATACAAGTGAATTACCAAACAAGTTCAATAACTAATGAAATGTTATGACACTCCTACAAAGATTTTGATTTTATTGAATTACTCATAATGACTTGAATATAAACCCATCAAGGTGGACAGCTCATAATGTTTTCAAAAAAAAAAATTGTCATACTTACAAACATATTATATAATCTGCAATATGTGATAACAAAAACAAGTACCAAATACTCATACGTTTATTACTCAAGTGTGGGGATTGATTTTTAGTTTTTCTGATGATTCCGTTGCTACTCATGGATTTTTTTTACAACTTGATTGATGATGGGAAGAATTCAAACCAATTCACCAAGGATGTTATCAATAATAGCTATTTCATGAATAACTAGAACACGAAGGATGAGACTAATGCTTTCAAGGTAGGTTTTTTTTTTATTGCTTCTTTAGTACTGCTCTTCACCTCAACTTGTTAATTGTAGAGAATGGTGAATCTTAGAACAAAAGGCTACACAATCACCCCTCTCAAAAATATATTCTTGCTGTATTTATCAATCTCAAACAATTTATTTGTGTAGTTAGAGCTAGCAGATGCTAATGACCTATCTCTATACATCAGGTTCTTTATGTCTCTCCTGAATGGTTTATCCTGATGCTATTAATATCTTTCTTATTTGAAGTTCCACTACTTTTTAAGATTGTTACCACACCAAATCTGTATTTAGCTCAACCTATATGATGACCATTCTTGAAGTCCTGCATTGCACTAGTTTGTATTTTAAGTTGCAAGCTTGGTTGTTTTAACAGGTGTCATATAATTTTAGGCCTTCTTATTTGAGGCTTAAATAAGGTGAGAAACTATTTAATTTTTTCTGGTTTTTATAGTTACGAATAGAAAAATGAATTTATACTTGAATAGATGATACTGCAGAACAGATCTATGCTATAGGGAATCTATTGCATTTTTTTCTGATCTCTAGTCTCTCATATCTAATGAAATAGATCTATACTAAAGTGGAGGGTGTACGAAAGAATAGCCTAGAAGGAAAGGAAGATCCAGGCTTCCAGCTGTTGCGGAGTGCCTGTGGTGAGGTGGGTTTTCTTCCTTTTTTTTTCTCCCTTTTTCTGCTGGGTGTTTAGAACTGTTTTTCCTTGCACTATAGGTACTGTCTTTGGTTGCGAGCTTGGGGATGTGGGTTCACGTTTTGGAAGGCGTTTGTTAGATTGATTTGCTGGTTGGGAAGATATCTACTCAAAACTCAGGAATTGGGAAGAAATCGATCTACACTGCAGTAGTTGGGAAGATGGAGGAAACGTGCATACCTTCCGACAGGGAAGAGCAATGGGAGCTGCGGCAGGGAAGACGACCCCGACAGGGAAGAGCGATGGGAGCTGCTACAGGGAAGACGACCCCGACAGGGAAGAGCGATGGGAGCTGCTACAGGGAAGACGGGCGACAGTAACTCCGCCCGCTCTTCGTTCCTACCTTTTGCTACAGTTGTAAGAGCGGGCCTCCATCTTCAACAGTGCTCCCGAGCGCGGGCGTTTGGTTGCGAAGCTGCGTTTGGATGGGCGCTGGAGCGGCGGAAGTTGGAAGAGCACCCAAACAAACGCTACCTTGGTTTCATTATGTGGGAAATCTATACACCCATAGTTTTTTATTATGTGTTGAAGATGATAGGTTTTATACTTTAATTTTTTAATAGAAGTGTTTTTGCAGTGACCGTTTGGAAGTATACTGGATAAGATGATTTTCCGAAGTGAAACAAAAAAAATTTGACTGAAACATTACGTAGCTTTAGAAACAGAACTCGGATTATACGAATACATGACTTTTGTTTAGTATGTAATTAATCGAAATCACCCATTTGATTAACTTTCACAAGTATTTGATGCCTAAAGACAAATATTATTTAGTTCAAAGGTAGCCACATATATCTGAAATTAAGTTCAAGTAGCTTTCTTATTAAATTTATCATTAGGCAAGCATTGTTTAGTTTTGGGAACATTGAAGACGTTTAAGATCATTCTTCGATTAACTTGTATTTCAAATAAAAAATGCTCTTATTAACTTTCTCGGAAATTTTGATGCCTAAAGACAAGTATTGTTTGGTCTTATGATAACTTTACAATGACAATCCCTTTGTAAAATACTGTCATAAGTAATTAATATCTTTTTACTTCAAATGTTCATCTCTCACTCTTTCTAAGCTAAATAGGTCAAAAAAGTAAAAAAATCTTTGTCGAACAGCTGACTAGGATGAGACAGCAGTCTTAGAGTCTATTTAGTAAGACTTTAGCTTCTGAACCTAATGTTAAGTTTGGAAATGCTTTTTCTTACGCAGCTTATTAAGAAAATTTAGCTTTTTATTAAGCTATACTTTTTCCCAAATGCTTTTTGCTCTGGCAAAGCCAGGATTGTTTCGTACCATATTCCAATCCTAGTTAATACCTTGGCCCTTAATTGGAGGCCCCCCTTCAGATTTTATAAATCCTGGTTCTATTTTGAAGGATTTGAACAATTAATTAAGGAGTATTGGTGGCAGAATGGTTATCCTCTTTCTATGTCTTCTCCTGTTTCTGAGTTCAGTTTTAAACTGAAAAATTTGAAAACTTTACTCAAGCAATGGATAACTCCTATTAAAGCTAATAGAGCTAAAAGATTCAGAACTATAGAAGCTCAAATTCAAGATATGGATAGTGAAGCTGAACATTCTGATAATATTAATTTGGTACAAAAAAAGGCCTTGAGATTAGAACACCTTGATCTTCTTAAAGAACAAGAGGTGTACTGGAGGCAAAAATCCAGAATCCAATGGTTGAAGGAAGGAGATTTGAATACCTCCTTTTTTCATAACATGGTTAAATGTCATAGGAGGACCAATAACATTTCTTCTCTACTTATTAACAACTCTGTAATCACATCCCAATTGGAGATTTGTAGAGAAATTGAGAATCATTTTACAAAGCTATTCAATAAGGGTGGCTGCCTCAAATAACCTTTAGCTGGGATACCTTAATTCCAGTAAAAATCACCTCTCCTGAACAGTTAGAGATCTCTTTTGAGGAAGATGAAATCAGAACCAGTGTATTCCATCTAGCTGGGGATAAATCACCAGGTCCCGATGGATTCCCTCTACTCTTTTTCCAGCATTTCTGGGATTTACTGAAACCAGAAATAATTAATATCTTCCAATCTTTTCATTCTTCTAATGATCCTGATTTTTTCTCTTTAATAAATCATACCTTTATTGCACTTATCCCCAAAAAACTGGGTGCCATTAAGATCAAGGACTTTAGACCCATTAGTCTAGTTAATAATCATTACAAAAACATTGGCTTCTAGGCTGGTTCCAGTTTTGAACACTGTCATTGATGCATCTCAGAGTGCATTTTTGGCAGGGAGATCCATTGGGGACTGCTTTCTTGTTGCGCAAGAAACCCTTCATTTTATTAGATCCTCTAATACCAAGGGTTATATACTGAAAATAGATTTTGAAAAAGCATTTGATAATATAAATAGGAATTTTCTGTTAGATTCTCTTTCTGGAATGGGTTTTGGGGATAAGTGGATCTCTTGGATCCGTATGTGTATAACATCTGCTAAGTTTTTTGTTCTGATCAATGGTTCTCCTAAAGGTTATTTAGGGGCATCTAATGGGTTAAGACAGGGTGATCCCCTGTCCCCCTTACTGTTTATTACAGCTTCAAATGTTTTGAATGCCATGATGTAGGCAGCTAAGAGAAACAACTTAATTTCTGGGATTAGTTTCCCCAATGAAGGTCCCTTATTAGTAAATCTGCAATATGCAGATGACACTCTACTCTTCCTGCCTGATAGTATTGAGAACATGATTAATATCAAAAGAATATTATGCTGCTTCCAGACATGTTCTGGTATAAAAATTAATTTCCAAAAATCATCACTCACTGGAGTGGGGGTATCTCAGGCTGATCTGCTATCTTCATGTGATATTATGGGGTGTGAGAAGGTTGACCTCCCTATCATTTTATCTAGGATTGCCTTTACACTTTAAAAAAGCCAATGCTAACAGTTGGGCTCCTGTAATAGAGAAAATTACAAAGAAACTCTCCTCTTGGAAGGCTAGACAACTGTCTTTAGGGGGCAGATTAGTCTTGGTTAATACTGTATTATCAGCAATTCCCACATATTATATGTCGGTCCTTCACATGCCTATAAAGATTGAGAAAAAAATAGATATTTTAAGAAGTAAATTTCTGTGGAATTCACTATCCCCTAATCATAAAGGAATGCACTTAATCAAGTGGTCTAACATTTGCAGATCTAAACATCAAAATGGTTGGGGAATAATTAATCTGAGAAATTTCAGTGCAGCTTTAAAGATCAAGTTAATTTGGCAATTTTTCTCTAATCAATACTGCCCTGTTTGGAAACTAATACTTAGGGCAATATACTTGCACAGGGGTTCTGGAGCAATATTGAATTCTGTTACTTCTATCTGTTCCCCCCTGTGGACCCACATTAAACAAGGTTTTAATTTTTTTAACTGCTTTACTACTGCTACTGTTGGTAATGGTATTAATACTATATTCTGGAATCAAAAATGGTGTAATGATATTCCACTTAATTCATCTTTGCCTGAATTATATAGTGCAACCAGATTCAAAAAGGCATCAGTAAGAGCAACTTTGGATCTGTTTCATACAGACTTCAATAGATTGTTCAATGTAGCTCACTGTTATTCACTTAACCCCACAGTGCTTCAATATCAACTAGAATGTTTTGTTAATATTATGCAATCCTTAATTTGGGAACCAGTGATGATATCTTCAACTGGTTGCCTCCCAATCATTGTTCCTTTTCTGTGAAGGCAGCTTACAGAATATTTAATGATGAGGGTCTCCATAATGTTTTTTATAAATGCCTCTGGGACAGTTATACCCTATTAAAAACTAAGCTTTTTTCATGGTTAGTTATTAAGAATAAGAATTTAACAAAAGAGAATTTGCTAAAAAGAGGTTGGTCTGGGACTCCTTTATGCACATTTTGTTCTGCACATAGTGAAAACAATAATCATCTATTTTTGAATTGCACATTTGCAAGGGATATTTGGAATTTCTTTCTGGTTTCAGATCTTTATCCTGGTTATTTCTGTGTTGTCGATTTATTTTTGTCTTCTCCACATCTCAAATTTGATTTATCTTATTCTAGGTGGACATTGTTACTTCAAATCATTCTCTGGTTGATTTATAAAGAAAGGAATAATAGGGTTTTTCGCAATTCAATAAGATCATGCTCTTTGATCATTAATGATATCGTTTCTTTGATGAATTTCTGGGTAGAAAATCTTGTTACAGGTTTTGAGAAGGAGGAAATGTTGCAATTTGTATCTTCCATGGTTTCACAACCCATGGAGTCCTCCATTCCCCCTTCTATCCCTTCTTCATCGAGATTTCCATTTGGAGATGATTCTCAGAACACTTTGGAGAATCTGGACTGAAGAAAATTTTTGTGTTACATTTTAATTTGCTCCACCATTGGTGATAATTTTGATACATTGTTATGGCTGTTATGTCTGAGGCTTTGTAATATTTACACTATGACTCTGTTTCTTACCTAGCATTTAAGCCGATGAAATACTATCTAAACCGTTAACAAAAAAAAAAAGTAATCAATGATGGTGGCATTAGATTTTATTTATACAAAAAAAAGGCTAAATGCCATTTAAGATTGAACTTTTTACTTGATTGTTGGTTTCAAATAAGATTCTAACTAGAGAAAATCTGAGGAAAAAAGATTAAAATGGGTCAGACTTATGCATTATGTGTAAAAGCCACTGTGAATCTGCTTCTCATCTTTTTATTTATTGCTCTTATGCGACATTAATTTGGAAATTCTTTATTAATACCCCTTTGTATCCGATTTTCTTTCACATTAAGGACTAATTTAACTATAGACCAACAATTTCCTTTGACTTATCTGAGACAAGGTGGAATATTTTAATTCTTGTTGTGGTTTGGAGTATATGGAAGGAAAGAAATAATATAACCTTTCGTAATAAGACAACATCCTGTAAGTTTATTACATTTGACATTATTTTCCTTATGTATTCTTGGATAGAAAATTTAAATTCAAGTTTTAAAAGAGAAGTGTTACTTCAATCAGTCTCAAATATGTAAATTTCATGGAACAATGATCGACGCAAAATACAGCTCCTACTATCAGCAACTTGATGCCTCCTCCTCTTGCTGCTTCCAGCAACTTGATGCCTCTTACTGCTGCTGCTTCAGTTGAGCCGCTCTCCTCAACATTTAATTCCAAGGATGACACTATTTTCTGATTAAACTCTTCTTAATCAGAATGTGTTAACTTCTCCTTAACTATATCTCTTGTTAATTTTTTTGGTTGATTTCTAATTCTGAACTTTAGGAGTTATTCTGTTTTGGTTTGAGGATCTCTGTGTTCCTTGGTTCATGTATTATTTTAGACAAATTTTGATTTCTTGATGGTGGTTTCATAGCGAAGAATTTAATATAATATCTTAACCATTACCCAAAAAAAACTTTTTGTAGCTTTTATAGAGACAAAGAAATACTTGTTTGGTTTGCATGTCTAATAATTACTTATGAGTTAATCAAAGAACTATATTATCCTAGCCATTGTCGTCAACCATGACCCACTCGTCTCTATGTCGCTGTCGTCCATCGCCGTCGGTAACCATTGTCATCGCTGCCAGCTACCACCATTGCTGTCAGCCACAATTGTCGCCATTAGCCACCATTGTCCCCATCGACCACCACCGCCGCCGTTGATCACCACCACAACCGTCGCCAACCACCATTGCCGTCATTGGCCACCACCGTCGCTATTGTTAGTCACCACCACCGCCGTCGTCGGCCATCACCACTGCTGCCTACTACTACCACTACTGTTGAGCACCACCACTACTACCGTCGGCCACCATCAGTCGCCATTGCCATCTCTAACCAACACCACTGCCCCCACCAATCACCACCGTCGCTGCGTTGGCCACCACCACCATCTTCATCGACCACTGTCGTCGCTGGCCACTACTACCGCCACCGTTAGTCGTAACCACTATTGTTGTCATCAGCCACCACTACCGTCAACGACAGCCACCACCACCGCGTTCACCGTTATCATCGCTCACCATCCTCTCCCGTTGTTGTTAGTTGTCGTTATTACCTTAGTTCATGTTATAATTAAAATCAACTTTTAAGGACATCATTAGAAAAACTATGATTAATATTCATAGCTTTTCAAAAAACTAATACCCGTTAACTCTTCTAAAAGTACCTCAATAGCTTAAAATGAACTAAAAAGTTAAAACCAACTTTTTTGGAAAAGTTCTATAAACTAGCTCGTTTGGCAACGTTTATTAGACAATAAACACTTAACGTAATAAGTTGATGTAAACATGCATTTCCAAAGCGCTACCTAAGTATAAAAGTTAACTTCTAATTAGAAACTACCATATCCTAACTACTGAAAATGTAAATAAATCAATATTTCAAAAGCTAAATACTTCTGAGAAGTCAGTAAAATTTGATAGAATTGTTAAACTAATGTAATTTTTGAGAAGCAATTATATATTCACAAGCTGTACAACAATTCTATCAAACAGAGCATTATAGACAAAAAGTCCCAAGGTGAAAACAGAAGGGTGAGACTTGTAAGATTGAAATTTCAACTCTAGCAGACCTCAGAATGACTACGGAAATGATGGTCCATCCCATTGCAAGCTCATAATTGAAAGCAATATTGTTATGTGTCAACTCCAACTAATAATATATTCATCTTCCAAAGGCATACTTGTAGTTGCTGCATTCACCTACATGAAGGATTATTACCGTTGGATGTGAAACTCTACCTTTTGAAAATATCTCATGAAGGTAGAAAATCAATTCTAACTCGTGACTATGGTGGTACATGTATGTTGAGTTCCAAAGAGATCCATAACAGAGAAGAATGTGTTTTTTCTTGCACTTGAAAAGCCAATGGTCGCAGTAGACACCTCAATATTGAGCTCATTTGGCAGCAGACTCTTCTGGTTGACGCTCTGGTCGCGACCACCAAAATCCTAGCTCACACAAGCCCAAGTAGGTTCACACTAGCCTACATGACCCAAAAAAACACTAAAACCCATTAAAATTCACTGAAAAACAAATAAAACACTTAATCCAGCGAAAATCCACCTTAAATTCCACAAAACCCTAATAAGAATCATAATCAAACAAAATCCAATTAAATCCACTTAAAAATCAAACCATAAATCCTAATCCACTTAATCCAGCTAAAATCCACTTAAATCAACATAAAATTCAATAAAACCCTAATTAATCAAAATATTAAACCCTAATCAAGCGAAAAGAAATTAAAATCCATTAAATAAGACAAAAATCATAATTTAAGCTTAATTCAAATTAAATCACTTAAAATCCAAATAAATAAGTAAAAACCCAAATTAAAATGAAAATCCATTGAAAACCTTAATTAATAAAAAATTAAAACCTTAATTAATCCAAAAACCCTAATTAAATCCAAAAAACTCAAATAAACAGGAAAATCCCAATTAATTAATAAATAAACCTTAATTAACAGAAATTCCTAAATAAACCCTAATTAAAACTTAAAACCATAATTTCAAATCAATTAAATAAAACCCTAAAATCCAAAATTAATAATCGCATTTAACTCACAAAATTCTGATTAAAAACTTAAAATTAAAATCCTAAAATCCCTAAGAATTCCCAAAATAATTAATT
>JAMKQA010043724.1:0-14397 GCA_024699735.1 Posidonia australis | reverse complement strand
GCCGTTGTCAGACATGGATTGGGTTAGGAACTGGTTCTTCAATTTTCTCAACATATTGGCAATAATGGTCATTAGGCTGCCTTGTCAATTTCTTATCACAAAAAAGTCAGTAACTACACTAAATCCGTTTTTTTTCGTATGCATTATTTATTTTCATTGTAGTTTGGTTTTCTTATTTTCTACAGTTTAGTCTAGTAATGCATTTTGTTTTCCATTTTGTATTTTGATTTCATGCTGACAATATGTTTACAAGATGTCGTAGTTTAAATAGCACTTAGGTTTCAAGTTCCTTTACCTCCCGCTGTATAATTATAGATCAAAATTGTGACTTGTTATCAAAGACATTATAGAGACATATGTTATTGAAAGTTGAGGCTTTGATGGATTTTAATGACAATTCAGTTCGCTGTTGTCAGACATGGATTGGGTTAGGAACTGGTTCTTCAATTTTCTCAACATATTGGTGCTATGTTTTTTAAATTTATGTTTAACATGTTTATATTTTTTTCTTTAAAGTTGTTATTTGATACAAGGTCTTTTTTGTTGTCTATGAGCAGCAATCTCTAAAGACTGAACGTGAGAAGAAAAGAGAGAAGTACTTTCCGATGAGAAAGTATGCCATAAAAGCTTAGAGAATATTCGTTCTTGTTTTTTTCTCGAGCAGTTTTGTTTGAAAATTGAGTATCTACTTGTGGAATTGAGTATTTTATTGTCAAATACGATTAACATATGTAGTCTTAGATTCTCCTTTCCTAAACTCATCATTGTGTTAGTGATCTCTTCAAGTGGTTGCGTCTATTTCTATGCTAAGATTTTTCTCCGTTTGTTGGGGAACTGCCATTCATTGAATGCATTAAAGTCCATATCTATTCTGAATGCTGTATTTTCTGGTAGCAATACCATTTTTTGCGCATATATCAAAATATCAGGAAAGGTTTACCAAACACTAAATAAACAATTTTCATATTAAACACTTCACTCGTGGTAGTGCCCACCAGAACTAAATCCCCGTCTGTTGGTTGATTGGGTCGATTGTGTTCTTTTTTGGCCGCGTAAGGCTTATTCTTATGAAGCGTCGACCATTTGGGTAAATCGTAGATGATTTGAATCTTATCCTCTTAGTGGTTCGTAATTGCTCATCGTTTGCTAGTCCTATTGATTCTGATTTTCATTGCAATATGTGCAATTTATTTTTTCCGGGTATTGATTCTCCTGGAGACAACCCTACATGCTGTAACAGCGAATTTCTGTAGTGGTAAGGCCTCACTTTTGTCTTATGGTGAGGCATTTCTATTTTTCCTTCTTTTCTCTCATGTCAATCTTTCAATCTTTACACTTGGTTTTTTCTGTCTTATTCATGCAATTGATTTGGAAATCCCCTACTCCATGTGGTCAATGATTAACCGTCAATTTTGTACCATCATCAATCTTCATCTGTGCCACGATGATATTTTAACACAATCTTTATTTCTGACATCATATTGCGTTGGAGTAGTGTAGAGAAACACCCTCACAATTACAAACATTGTTTTTATTTTTTTGGAAACGGTAGTAATATTATTAATTCCTAGTTATGAGTCTACCACCAGAATATCAAAATCAAAGTCCCAGATAATACAAAAATGCTAATGATCTAGAAGATCTAAAGAAAATCAAAATAAGTTTGGCCATTGTTAATACAAGTATGGTTAGAATATGTCCAAAAATTGTTAAATTTAAATTCTATTCCTCAGAATATCATAGAAAGTAACGAATTAAATAAGATTAGGAGGAATGATCTTTAGAAGGTCTAACTTCAGTAGAGGCATTTGTTGAGAAAATAGGGATTTTAGAATTTAGATTCACAGAAGATGTCTTTACATTTGACTGGTCCATGTTCCAAGAATTTTACATATCTGTAACGGATTGTATTAAGGCATCTCTTTCAAAACCTGTGTCTAAATTTACTGCCTAAGCATACATAAGTGAAATAATATGAAGTAAAGTTGGCCTACATGAGTTAGCTAAATTGTGAAAAATTCTACTGTTTCTCTCCTTCCAGAAACATCAGATCACAGTCGAAATAAGCACATGCCATCCATGATCAGATAGTACAAAGGCACAGTGAAACTTATAGCTGAAGAGATCATTCATATGATAATACACATGATACATAAAATTATTAATAAAAAATTTCCAAACAGAAGTTGCAAAAGGACAATGAATAAACAGATGTGAAACTGTTTCATGGTAGCAATTACACATAGAACATAATTCTTGGTCATGTCATTCCTTTTTCCTAAGGTTATTACTCGTTAGTATCTTGTTTGATACTGCTAGTTAAGTAAATAATTTAACTTTTAGTGGCACCCAAGCCTTCCAAAAGGGCTTATACAAGTGAAATTTCAGTCTACCATCATTTATAGCTTTATAATATGAATTAACTGTAAAAGACAAATAGTGATCAGCCTGCCAACAGATTTTATCCTTTTCCAGGTGAAACAGAAATCTAGATAATATATTTGCCAGTTGACTCACTTGGGATACAAAATTTTGCTGATTAATTTGTTACTTAGGGTTGCTGTTGACTTTAAATAATCCTTGAAGATCACTCCCTATTAGATACATAACCCTTTTCACAGATGCCTTCTTATGTTTTGCTATTTTATACAGATCTAGAAATCTGTATTTCAAAGGGGAGCCATTAATCTAGTTATTTTCCCAGAAAATGGTGTCCTCACCATTGCCTACTTCAATTGATGTAAAACAATTAAGAATGTTGAAGCAAGACTTAAGTTGTTGCCAAATAGGGGAGCACTTTCTATCTGATAAGTTAAGCAAGGCTCCTAGCCTAGATCTAAAACAGTATCTGGCTTTTAATAAGCTGGGTCATTTTAAATTTGGAGCACAGGTCTAGAGTTTCCATAGTAATTTACATTTAATGGCCACACTAAAATTTCTAAGATTTATAATGCCCCACCCTCTGTGCTTTTTGGACCTATATAAGGCTGTCCATTTCACTAAGTAATATCCCTTGTTGTTTGAAGGTGTAGATTGTCAAAGGAATCTGCTTCTAAACCGATTAATTTCCTTTTCCACCCTTTTGGGCAAACGTAATACTGAAAGGTAGTAGGTTGGGATCGCAGATAATACAGAATTAACTAGAGTTAATCTGCCCCCTAAAGAAAGGTATTTAGCCTTCTATGTTGACAACTTGTTTGAGATCTTCTCTATGACTGGTGTCCAATCCTTATATGTGGCCTTTCTATGGTGCAGTGGAAGGCCTAGGTAACTTATTGGTAAAGTTCCAACTTGGCATCCAAGAATGTTACACCCATACTCCACTGCATTTCTAGAGACACCCACACCAATCAGGGAGGACTTATTGAAATTTATCTTAAGTCCAGAGCAGGTTTGAAAGCAACAGAGAATGCTCTTAATATTTATCAAATTATTTGTTCCTGAGGATAGAAATAGGATTGTATCATCAGCATATTGGATATTAATTATGTTTGGACCCTTATTATGAAATTGGATCCCCGAAATAAGGTTATTGTTTGCAGCCAATGACACCATCCTATTTAAAATATGGGAGACAACAATAAAAAGGAGGGGGGACAGAGGGTCTCCTTGCTTAAGTCCATTAGTTGCACCAAAAAATCCTGTTGAAGATCCATTGGTTAAGATGGAGAATCTAGCCGTTGAAATACACATATATATCCAAGAAATCCATTTGTCTCCACAGCCAAGACTCTTAAGAGAGTTCAGTAAAAAATCCCAATTCACATTGTCAAAGGCTTTCTCAAAGTCTAATTTCAGGATAAAACTAGGAACATTTGCAGTTTTCATGTAATTTAATGTTTCTTAAGCAAGCAAGAAACAATCACCAATATATCTCCCTGATAGGAAGACACACTGCGAGTCATCAATGCTATCATTTAGGGGAGGAGTAAACCTAGAGGCCAGACATTTACTAATGATCTTGTAAGTACTGTTTAATAAACTGATAGGCCTGTAGTCTTTGACACATTCTGTCCCTTCTTTTTTAGGAATTGGAGCAATAAAAGTTTGGTTTATTGGCCTAAGAAAGTCTGGATCAGATACCAGGTGTAGTTTATGAAAGATTGCCATTAAATCAGGATGCAATAGTTCCCCGAATTCTTGAAAAAATAATAAGGGAAATCCATCAGGGCCAGGAGATTTGTCTCTAGGCAAATCAAAAGTACTTTTTTTAATTTCTGCTATGGTGAATTCCTCCTCTAGCAAGTCTGGGTTGATGATTTTTCTAGGTAACCGGGCATCCTAGTTGAGAGATACCCCTAACCTAGAGCACTTGTTGAATTGTTTGGTAAAATGATTTTCAAGCTCCAGGCAAATCAAAGAAGGGGAAGTCAGGAGACTGTCATTGACATTAAGAGATGAAATTGTGTTTATTCTTCTACGGTTTTTAAACATACTATGGAAAAAAGCAGTATTCAGATCCCCCTTCCTTTAACCATTGAACCCTAGACTTCTGTTTTCAATATGTCTCTTATTCTAATAGAAGGTTGAGATGTTCCATTCTGAGATTTTGCTTGATGTTCAAAGTAGCATTATCAAGTAATTGTGTTTCAGCCATAAGATCTATCACCATGATCTGAGATTCTATACATTCTAACCTCTTTTTCCTTTCCTCCCTCTTGGGGATGACTCAGCACTTGATATGCTTATTTAGATTTTTAAGTTTGAAAGCAAATTTAGCAAGGGGAGAGTCTGAATTGCACATAATGTCTGATTTTTTCCAGCAGTTGGAAATGAAGTTATGACATCTCGCCAAACCTAACAAAGACTTGTAAAATTTAAAAGAGATTGGCCCTCCATCCCTAGGTTTGGTGTCCAACAAGATTGGAGTATGATCTGAGACCACCCTGGCCTTACCAACACACAAGGTGTCAGGATAAGAGTTCGCCCAACGAGGTGAGATAAGAAAACTATCTAGCTTGACCATAATTGAAGTGGATTGAAAGTTGGACCAGGTGTATTGACAATTATTTGGGAAAATGTCCATTAATTGATTGTGATTTATAAAGTCATTAAATTTTGTCATAACAAGAGATACCCCAGAATTATATGAATGTTGAAAAGAATATCTAGTGATATTAAAATCTCCTCCAATCACTCAATTGGCATTAACTATTTTGCTCAAATTTTCTAGCTCAATAAGGAAATCAGATTTAAATCTTGGTTCACAAGGTCCATATACCCCAGTGAGCCACCATTCCATCCCATCTATAGTGTTTTTAAGTTTGATTGAGAGGCTATAAGTGGCTAAAGAAGTGGATATTATACTGCATAATCTGTCATCCAGCCTATTAGAATACCCCAGAGGCCCCAAGAGAGGGTAAGTGGGTTCAATTACTAATTCTTCCTCCTCCCAGAATTCTAAGCAGAGATGGGGTGTATTCTTCTTTTTTTGTTTCACTAATGATGATTACTTCACACTTATTCATTCTTATTAAGTTTCTCATCGTCCTTTTTTTCCTACTACTTCCTAATCCCCTAATATTTTAGGCTGCAATAATCATAGAAAAACTTGTGACAAACGAAGAGAAGCAAAGTTCTCCTCAAAGTTTTGTAGATTGTCAAGGTTAACTGGATTTAGACCTTAATCACCTCTTACCAAGTTCAAAAAACCTTTGGTATCATCTAGATTTTTTAAATCAATACCAATATCATTACAAAACTTCTGAGCTGTTCATATGAATCACAGTTTAGTACCTCATTGACTATATCATTACAAGAAGAATCATCTATATTAGTAGGCATAGATGTAGAACCATATATGGAGCCAGAAACATTATTAGAGTCATCAGAGTGTTCATGATGAGAGGTAAAAGTACCTGGAGTATGAACAAGAGTGTCTGACTGGGAGGGTAGCCTGTCTCCAGTACTAGAACCCAAATCATCCTACTCAAGACAGTCAAAAACCGCCAAGACCTTCTTGAATTTTGCTAAGGAAATATTCCTAGCCCTAATTCCTTCCTCCACAAACTTTGAAACTTCTACTAATCCCGAGTCTTCAGTGACTGGAATAGGTACGAGGGCCCCCCAAATGAAGTGGGATTAGGAGTTGGGAGGAGACCCGCAGAGGTGGGTTGAAAGGAATAAGAAGGACTAGTAGTCCTAGTCCAAACATTGTTAACATGTTGGGGGCCTTTGCTATTTTTTCCACCCCTCCATCCCTTATTGTTTTTGAGAGGTCTACGTGTAGGAGGTAACCTCCTAGGGGCAAAAGAAGAGGGAGTGTTATTCTTTTTGGGCCAAGGAGGGAGAGAGGCAGAAGCTGTGGATGAGGAGGGACATAAGTTCCAGCAATTTCTAAATTTTATGGGGTTTACAAGTCTTCCAAAAGCAAAAAACCTGGTGTCAGAGAGTTCTTTTCCAAGGTGCAGACGAACCCTAACCTTTGCAAAACCCAAGAACTTGAATCGATCAAGGGAAATGTCCACTTCCAACATTTCAGCAAATTCAGAAACCATATGGGAGAAAAGGTCTATGTTCCAAAGGTGGTATGGTATACCCTTTAGTCTGATTCAGACACCTTCTTCTTTCAAAGTGAACACAGCATTGGAGTTTACAGACCACGGGACATAGGATGCTAGTAGAGTTTGAAGAGTGGATTCATATAGGTTAAGGGCCTCATTCCGAGAGGAAATGGAAGAAAACTTGATCAGAAATTTGCCAGGGGAGAAATCCAGCACTTCTACAAAAGTGGATGCAGGCCAATTTGTATGAAGGTGCTCTTCCAAGGTGAGCTTCGACAGATGTGGGGAATGCACAGAAACAATCGCACAGCAAGAGAGGCAATGCAGTTGGTCATAGACCGATTCAGAAAGTGGAAGGGGATTTGGGGTGTGAGGGGTGAGCCCAGTCATCCTCTCAGTAGCGGGAACGAGTTTCAAGACTTGCGAAAATTTACAGATGGCTACCGAGTGTGAGGGTGAAGAGCACTTGTAACAAGTACCATTATATCTGCAAAACTTATTACAAACATTGTTACAAAGATTTTAGAAGACAAGACATGTAGAAATCATTGAGTGGTTCAAGGCATTAAGAAAGACTCTATTAAGAAAGAATCTGCTTATTCATCTAATGTTTTAGGTATCTTTCATGTTTCAACATTTTTAACTTGACTATACTTGTTGTTTGATACGTAAAATTGACATGTATTTTTCAATATTATTTAATAAATACTTAATAAGAATAAGCTCTACTTGGAAGAACTTGAAATTTCCTTATTCATTTGATGATACCAATCAAGAAAGAATTATACTTGTAAAAGTTTTGTTGGGAAACGGTTTTTAATATATATTACAATCATAACAAACACTTGGTTATGAGATCACCACTAAGTGAAACAGATTTTCATAATTTTTTGTCCCGTCGTTTATGAGATACGAACCCAAGAAAAGAATAATACAATAATATGATTGTAATATATATGATATGATGTCTGTGAGAGTCAAATTTCTGACCTCTTGTACAATCCCAAAGAGACTGTATCACTAGACCAAGTGATTCACTTGTAAAAGTGAATCTCGTGAAATCTAGAATATAGTATTATAGATGTTTAGTGTACTACTACTCATCGGTAATACTGGTATTATTTGTGCGATCACTTGAAAACTTTGACCTTTATTGTTTGTTCTTGAGTTGGATTTCTAAACTCCAATAGGATGATCGGCATGATCTTATTAAACTTATGGATCAAGAATTATCTCGAAATAATTGACAATCTCTTTACTCATTCTTATTGAAATAAAATAAAATAGATAACCATATTTTTATACACTACTTGTTATGATTCTATTGCATTATTCTCGAGTATCAAAATCAATGAGGTTTTAAAAATCTAAATTGTCGATTTATTTAGTTCAATTTGGACGTGACTGCAAATTACATACTCTAAATCTTTGCCCTTTTTTTTAGTTTAAGAATCATTTCCAAATGGTACAATATCTATAGCGTCGACATATTCAAAATCAAAGAGATTATCATTTTCTGAAAAAAAGTTTATGAAAAAAAACGTTTATTCTTAAAAATTTGAACCAAACAGTTTTTTTTACGTCAGATTATTTCAATACATCAGTTTTTAGTTTATATATAAAAGTTTTTAAATAAGTTGATTATTAAAAACTATGAAGACTAATTTTTTCAAAAACACTGTTTATGAAAATAATCTGTTTTTCCATAATCGTTACCTAAGTATCATGTTTTCCCCTATAATACTCATAACACATAATCGAAGCAGTATAAAAACTATTCCAAGATAATCAAAAGTAGGGAATTTTTTCAAATTAACACAATAACTTATTTTTCCTTCATTTTTCTCACAAGTTTTTGATACAGCATGAAGACCTATCTATTAAATTACATTGATATTTTGGATATGTTGCTGTAAAAATCTACTCCTTGACAAATGCAACTATAGAAGTAGACAATCCAGTGTCATAATGTATTATCTAGTGGTTGCTGCAAAACGGTCCAAGCATATGTACAACTTTTAAATGTATTATGTGCATCTCACCGTGTTTGATATAGGTTGCTATCCATACTAGTTTAGTCTGATGCTTTCCAAACGCCCTCTAATTCTTGTATTTGTACTAATACCCCTATTACTTCAAAACTTTTGCTCAAACGCCCACATGTTGGTGGTCTCAAGGGTCCAGGGTTTGATGATGGTAGTAGTGAAGACAGTGGTAGTGATAATTTACAGGATGACAACAATTATGTTGTCAATGATGTAATGCAATGTAGACAATTGTGGTGGAAATTATGTGGTATTGGAGACGAAAGTTTAGATAATAATGTTGATGATAATGACAACTATAGTGTCGACAAAGATGTGATGGTGGCGTTGGTAGTGACATGGTAATAGTTACAATGTAGTCATTGTTACAGTGATGGTTCAAACAGGGTTATTTATATTGTCTGAAGAATGCAACAAAAGGTCATTTGATCAAAGAGCTTGAAGCGTGGGTTTAATCATTAATGGCACTGGAACATTTGATTCCTTATATTTATTAGTCTAATATTATTGTATTATACATGAGCCAGCTCTCCGTTGTAGTCTAGTTGGTTAGGATACTCGGCTCTCACCCGAGAGACCCGGGTTCGAGTCCCGGCAACGGAATTTCATTTTAATATTTTCTTTCTTCTGCACAAAAAGTTAGAAGATGAATCTTTAGGAATGGTTCTTATTCTCGCCGGTTTCTGCCATCCTCTCATCCGTTTCTTGCTACGGTACTCTCTCCTCTTTTGCCGAGTTTATTTAATCCATTGTTTTTTTTTTGTAAACTGTAAGATGTGATATATAAGTCCCTCAGGTAAACCAATCAGGGAGAATAATAGAGTACAAAATGTATTGTTTGAAACAATCATTAAATATGGATTGTCAATTCAAAATGAAGCAACATATCGACCAACACAGACCATCCAATAGAGTTTAAATGTCCAGAAAAATAGAATTATCCAAAAAGAAAAACAAGACTAACAGGAAGTTAGTCCTCAACAGAATGATCATCCACTAGAGCAGGGTAGAGATTAGAAGGATCTGCATCCCTACAGGTAGATACATCAGTGGACATAATCTTAGCGTCGCGAGTATGCTGGAAGGAGGTAATAGAGCAGAGGACATCATTCTTGTCAAAACCTGAAGCCAAAGCAACTATGCAACCATGAATAAGAGTAATAATTTCATTAATACACATATTGGAACCTTTACAAATACTTCTAAAAATGCGGTTATTTCTTTTTTTTCCATATAACCCATAGAATGAGTTGAAACAGTGTATAACATCCTTTAGTAGGCAGAACTAGTTTTAATGGAAGAGAGAATACAAACAGATCATCAATAGAAAATACAACAGGATAGAGAGGACCCTGAGAAAATACACTCCAAATGGAAATAATAAAAGGGAAATGTAAGAATAGATGAGTAATAGTTTCTATATTTGTATTGCAAAAAACACACTTCACAGGACCAACCTAGTCCCTTTTGCATAAATTTGCCTTAGTCAATACTTTGCCAAAGAGCACCATCCAAGAGAAAGTTTTAATTTACAAGGGGGCCCAATTGCACCAAATAGGTTCGTGATGCCTAAACCTAAGTCCACCATCGATGATAAAATTATAACATGATTTCACTGAAAAAATATGATTTGTAGAATTCTACTGTAAGTTATTATCCTCAGGACAGAGATTCAGGTTAGACAAAATGTCTGAAAGAAGGTCTGCCTGATCCTGAACCTCTCTATTAAGTGTTTGTGAATGAGAGTTAGCAAATAAATTCCCAAAATCAACTCTGAAGGTCTCAATTGTCTTGAGAAGAGAGGCCTTCTTATTTTTAGTCAATAAGAAAAGGTCAGGGAGAAGATTTTTAAGTCTTATCCCATCCCACCATTTGCTTTCCCAGAAAATTATGCTGCAATCATTCTGAACTTGAACGCTGATACAACAATTGACTAAATTATAGCATGCTTTCAGTTCCTGCCATAATGGTGAGGATTTGCCTAAGGATGTGTTTAGGAGGGCCCCAGGCCAATTCCTAGCAAAGTATCTTGCTTTAAGAAGTTCTTTCCACTTAAGAGAGCAAGTGGTGGAGAGTAACTGCCAGAGCAACTTTGATTTGAGAGCCACATTAAAGTTTTTAATATTAAGAATTCCCCAGCCATATTGATGCTTTGGCCTACAAAGTGTATCCCATTTTACTAGATGACCAATGGTGGAGGAGGAGGAATAGGATTTCCAAAGAAATCTGGATCTGTATTTATCAATGTCTTTGACAACCTTTGGAGGGATGTGTAGCACAGATAAATAATAGGTGGGTATGGCTGAGAGAACAGAATTAACTAGAGTTAGTCTACCTCTAAGAGACAACTGTTTTGCCTTCTAAAAAGATAGTTTTTTTGAAATTTTTTCAATGACTGGAGACCAGTCATTGAAGGTAGCCCTCCTAAAGTGGAGGGGAAGTCCCAAATATTTTATAGGCAAAAGAGAAGTATTACAACCCAAAATTTGGGAAGATCTAGTGATAAGTGAATTTGGTACCCCTATGCCAGTGAGGGAAGACTTATGAAAGTTAAATTTCAAACCAGAGCAGTACTGAAAGCAACACAAAATCCTCTTGATATTGATTATGTTAGCCTCACATACAGACAGAAATAAGATAGTGTCATCTCCATACTGAATGCTCACTATATTAGGGCCACCATTAGGAAATTAGATGCTAGATATCAGCTTGGACTCCACAGCAAGAGAGATCATTTTATTTAGAATGTGTGTGACAGTGATGAAAAGAAGAGGTGACAGTGGGTCACCTTGCCTAAGACTATTGGAGGAAGGGAAAAACCCATTGGGAGAACCATTTAGTAAAATGAAGAATCTGGCATGAGTGATACACATTTTTATCCAATTGATACATATAGGTCCACAACCTAAACCAGAGAGAGAATCCAACAGAAAATCCCATTGAACATTTTCAAAGGCCTTCTCAAAATCCAATTTCAGGATATAACCAGGAGTGCTAGTCACCTTCATGAAGTGTAATGTTTCTTGAGCTACCAGGAGGCAATATCCAATATGTCTTCTTGGAATGAAGGCACATTGGGAGTTGTCAATGATTTTGTCTAAGGCAGGGGAAAGTCTAGATGCCAAGGTTTTAGTAATAATTTTATATAAGCTATTCAGCAAACTAATAAGCCTTAAATCTTTAATGCAATGTGTCCCTTCCAGCTTAGGAATAAGAGTGATAAAAGTTTGATTAATAGGTTGAAAAAATTATGTTTTTGAGGAAATAAACAGATGATTAAAAACCTCCAAGATATCATCTTTGAGAATGTCCCAGAATTGTTGGGGAAAAAATGGAAAACCATCAGATCCTGGGGCCTTATCTCCAGGTAGGAGCAGCAAGTTCCTGTGAATCTCCTCTAAGGAGAAGGCAGCTTCCAATACCAGGGGATGCTGAATTTTGGTGGAGATTAAGGATTTCCAATCCAATTCAGGACTAGCTCTAATGGGCTGATTGAATAGTCTGGTGAAATGATTCTCTAACTCCTTGGTAATGGTGGAAGGAGAGAAAGTAGTGTTTTCCCCTATCTTTAGAGAGTGAATAGCATTGATTTTTCTTCTGCAATTAACCATATTGTGAAAGAAAGATGTGTTTAAGTCCCCTGCCTTAAGTCAGTGAATTCTAGACTTTTGTTTCCAGTATTCCTCTTGTTTTTGGAGTAGAGAGTAATGTTCTGACTGAAGATGTCTTTTCTCAGATAGCATATTTGTGGTGAGCTGATGTGATTCAGCAAGTGAATCTAAATGGGCAATTCGGGACTCAATAAAAGGTAATCTGCTACTTCTAATCTTTCTTACTGGCCTAATCCAGTCAATAATCTACTTCTTAAGTTGTTTGAGCCTATATGCAAATTTAGTTACAGGAGAGGAAGAGGTGCAGATGTTAATGAAACTTTACCAAGAGGCTTCTATGAAAGGGCTGAATCCCTAAAAAAGAATCCAGGATTTATAAAATTTAAATGAGGTGGGCCCCTAGTCTAGAGAAGTGGAGTTAAGAGAGATAGGTATATGATTAAAGACTACTCTGGTCAGACCTAGACAGAAAGAGTTGGCCCAGTCCATAGAGACAAGGAATCTGTCCAGTTTTACCATGGTAGGGGGCACTTGCATATTGGACCAAGTGTATTTAGAATTATTAGGAGAGAAATTCACCAGGAAATGACTATCAATAAAGGCATTGAATTGTCTCATAATAGATGAGATGCCGCACCTAGTGGAGTGTTCATGTGAATATCTGGTGAGGTTAAAGTCCCCCCTATAACCCAAAAAGAGTTCACTTTATGGCTTACAAAATCTAATTCCGCAAGGAAATCAGGTTTCTGAATTAGGTCACAAGGACCATAGACCCATGTGAGCCACCAATCCATACCATCTGAAAGGCTAGTGAAATTAATAGAGAGGCAGTGTGTGGTAGATATTGTATTCAACAACTTTAAAAATCTGTCATTCCACCCAATAAGAATACCTCCAGAGGCCCCCAGAGAAGGAATAAAGGACCATTGATTTAAAAGACCTCCTCCTAATTGCCTAAGGGCATATAGGGTAAAGGTTTCTAATTTGGTCACACTAATGATAATGACATGGCATTTGTTAGTTTTAATAAAGTTACTAATAGCCCATTTTTTTCCACTGGAACCTAGGCCTCTAATGTTCCATGCATTAATGATCATTAATTGGGAGGAGAAAGAGAAAGAGAAAGAGAAAGAGAATCTAAATTATTAGCCAAATTGGAGTCAATATTTAAATCAATGTGAGGTAGTCTCTGTTCTCCTCTAACAGAGTTAAGAAATTTCTTAGTCTCATCTGAGGATTTTAAAGAAATTCCAATGATACTACAAAAAGCAATGAATTGATCATAGGACTCCCAATTGAGAGTATCATTAAGAAAATTAGGTTCGCTATCATTATTATCAACAGCAACAGAATCAAAAGATAAAGACCCGGAAAGGCATGTGTCAGAATCTAGTATAGTAGATGCAAGAGCGGAAGCATCAGTAATACCTATGGGGAAGGTTGGAGTTGGAGGTTGTGTCTCGAAAGCAACTTCAGCAGGACCACTGATGTCATCTTTCTCCAAACAATCATAGACTGTAAGAACATTCTTAAACTTAGCTAGAGATAGGTTGTGAGCCTTAATTTCTGACTCGACAAACTTAGAGGCCTCATCTCCTATATGCAGAGGCTCGGAAGAAGGGGTGTGGGGGTAAGAGTGTCCAGAGAAATCATGGCTTACCTCCGAGACAGAGGGAGGAGTAGGTAAAATGCCTGCAGAGGAAGAACCAGGCAGAGAGGTAGGGCTAATAGAATGTGTCCAGAATTTTTGCCACCCTAGAAGTCTTATTTCCATTTCCACCTCTCCAACCTCTATTAGTCTTAAAGGATTTGCGAGTGGGGTTAAAACCAGAGGGATCAGATGTAGAGGGGCTAGATTTTGCAGGCCAGGCAAGGAAAGGGCCAGAGGAAACAGGTGTGGAGGTAGCACTGGTGGCACATAAGTCCCAGCTTCTCCGGAACTTAATGGGGTAAATATGCTTGCCAAAGGCGAAAAAGCGGTAATCAAGAATATCCTTTCCCGGATGAATCTTAACCTTGACCCTAGAGTAACTTAGGGATTTAGCCAAGTCCAAGGTAAGGTCTACTTCTAAAAGTTCAGCAAACCCAGAGAGCATGTGTGACCATGCCGACCCACAAGGGAGAAGGCGGATCACAGCCAATGCCTCGACTGGCGAAATGCGCAAGGAAAAGAGAAGAAAGGAAAAAGAAAGGAGTCGCCACCTAGTCTTTTAACGGAAAGACGAGGAAAACCAAAAA
>JAMKQA010043723.1:0-17138 GCA_024699735.1 Posidonia australis | reverse complement strand
TTAATTAAAATCGGAAAATCTCTCTTCCCCCCCCCCCCCCCTCTAGAGAAGCTTTACTATCCAACACTACACTCCTTCGGTTGAACAGCTGAGCATCATATTTCCCAAGGTAGCGTCGTTACTGAAGCTTCTGGAGGTCCAAACCCCACCAAACCCGCTTCCACGGTGGTTTAAAGAGGACTTATATTGCAATTACCATAGAGTCGCTGGGCACTCTATTGATAACTGCTTTACACTTCGGGGAGCTATTCAGGACTTAATTGACCAAAAGGTCACCATCCTCAACACACAAGAGGCAAAGCCTATACCCGTTACACGAGCACCACACGCATCTGCATCCGCATCAGGCAACATAGTCAACCTACCTCTGCCTAAGCATGCACCAGGGACTTCGGGAGTCCATTCCCTGTTTTCTGAAGAGGTCGAGCGTTTTGATCCTTCTCGCCTCATCCATGATGTTTCTGAGCCCATTTCTTATCAATTGAGTCAGTCTTTTCTTGATAGTGTCAATTCTGCTGTGAACATGATTCAGTTGACTGCTCGACCGAGGCGCGCGGCTGCTAGACGCACCATGCAATCCGCCCCACCAACGGTCTATTTGTTAGCCCGACCAAGGAATAAACCCGGCCTACCAAGTGCCAGAACCCTCTTTGCTTGCACCAATCCCTATAAAGTTAAGAGCCCGTGCTCTTGTGGTTATCAACTTGACACAGGACACTCACCGCATGCCCTACAGTTACACCACCGAAATGTGCGTAGAGGTAACGCGATCGGGAAGGGTGTACAAGGCCCCAGCCCCAGTAAACAAGACTAGTCAGCCTATGGCCTCATCTACCCAAGTTAGAGCCAACATTCCTGGTCCAATCCCTAAAGAGACTACCACTAGAGCTAATCCAACCACCAAAACCGATCCACCAGTAGCCGACATTACCGCCCAGCTGACGAAAATTGAGGTAGATATTTCCATTTGGGACCTTATCCACACATCGGTTGAACATAGAGAAGCATTTGTCCAAGTCTTCCTGGCCGCCCATGTTTCCTCAACAATACAACCCTCAGCCTTGGAAAACATGGTGGGAATGATAGCTGCACCTGAGGTTATTTCCTTCTCCAGCTCTGAACTTCCTCCGGCGGGGAGAAATCATTATCAGCCCCTGTTCATTGCGATGCAGTACCAGAATTTCCGCATTCCTCTTACATTGGTTGATAATGGCGCTGGTTTGAACGTCTGCCCCTTGTGGACTGCAAGTCAGGTGGGCATTAATTCGGAGGACATTACTCTACATGTGAAGGGAATGACAACCTTTGATAACACGCACCATGATACTTTAGGGATTCTGGTTATTCCTCTGATCATTGGTCCTGCTCATTTCGAGGTTGAGTTTTATGTTGTTGACCTCGAACCATCCTTCAATCTACTACATGGGCGTCCTTGGCTCCACAAGCATTAGGTCGTCCCCTCAACCCTCCATCGCATGATCAAATTCCGTTGGAACAATGACATTGTCGTTGTAATGGTGGGAAACCTCGAAAAGGAGAATGTTGAGGCGGTTTCTTCAGTCTCTTCCCATACTGTCCACTTTGATTCTAGACCCTCTAATGTACTCTACCATGTCAACTGTTTTGAACTGGTCAATTTCATTCCTATTCTCGAGCGTGCTAGTCATTTGGTCGCTTTTGGCAATCCCTTTTTGATGGTCGAGAATCTATGCCAAAGATGGGGGTATGAGAAAGGAGCACCTCTCGGGCAGAATGGCCAGGGAATCGCGTAACCAATTGCTGCAGAAAGAAGACACGAGTTTGAAGGATTGGGATACAAGCACAAGCCACAAGACAGATGTGCAAGGCATCGTAAGTTACAAAAGCTCGTCATTCCTCGAGATTTAAGCAATTTTGTCAGTGCGAGATTGCTGGATCCCAATTAGAGTTTTATGTTTGCAGGATCTGAGTCCAGTGAGCCGGTCGTTATACCAGAATGGGTGTGCATAAAGGATTGTTATTTGGAGAAGGAAGTTAGGGAATCTGGAATGGGTTCACCATCACCTGGGTCCTCAGAGATAGCCATGCTAGCACTGCCACCTCCGGAATCAGTGAAAGATCTGTTTGTTAATGTAGCAGCAGCATGGGGTGCATCAGGGGTAGAATCAGCATTAGCTTCTCCAAAGCAGCAGACAGTAATGAGAGAGTTATAGCTAGTACAGCCAGAATTAGCATCTGAGGTACTGTTGAAGACCACCAGTGCTTACTTTGTGGATTCCCCTTTCGACAAAGAGGAGGGAGATGTTGTGGTGGCCCAAGTGGATAGCATGCTCAGCGACTTAGAGGTTCTATTTCAGGAGCAGTTGTCAGTACTGGCTGAGGATGCGCAAAATGAAATCAGGCACAGGAAAGAGAAAGCAGCAATGACAGAGGACAAAAGAGAATCAACAGCAACACCGGGTCAGTCCGCAATCCTGACCCATGAAGAGAACAAGTCTTTGAGTTCTAGACCAGAGGAGTTTATCTCCTATCAGTCGGGAGGCGGGTCTAGATGGTACTATCAGACCTGGCCCCACTTGAGTGGTGGGGTCCAAAAGAAGGAGATCCTGAGTTAGGCTCAGGAGGGAACCCGTGTAGTAGCACTCACATCAGTCAAACAAAGGACAGCTGCCCACCTATTACACATGCTGTGCAAAGATAGCATGGTAATCAGAACTTTTGGGTATCAGAGGAAGAACAATCATATAAAGGTTCGGAGCCAGGAATCATCAAGGGATACAATGACCATTTTGAAACACCATCAGAGGCTGTCGTCCTTGAGGACATGGTTTGCATCGAACAGTCAGAGCCAGCTAACTCTTGCTACTTGAAAAAGTACTGTCAGTGATCATGATCAGTGTGTCCTCACTCTGCGACCCCAACACTTTCCTTCTTGCATGCATACATTCATGCTCTTCTTACATTCATGTAGCTCTACAACACAACACACTAATTCTCATGTAGAATATGCATGTGCAGGGCATAGTTCTCTTGCATCAATGCATGTATGGATCTTAGCCCTATGATGATAGGTGGGATAAGCCAGCTAATGTTGGGAATGTGTAGCACCTCCTCAGTTAGGTACTATTTAGGAACCTAGAAAGTGAGGGAGCCACCTCTAACTGTGAATTGGGCGAAATATCGAAGCTCCTCAAGGACCCTACACCTTCCAAAGGGAGATAAAATGTTAGGGGTGAGAATGAGAGTGTGAGAAATATAAATAAAATAAAATATCTATGAAAGTGCATAAGAAAAAGTAATATGTAGATAGAAGTTGCAGATAGAAGTCTGCTCTAAAGAGAGAGGCGTGTCGGGTAACCTTGTCCCTCAAGTTTATCTTGGAGATGAGTCAAAGTGAATACCTGGGAGAAATGTCCAAAAGGGCCTAGCCAACCCTTTAAACAAGCAGTAGCTCCCCACCATAGACTAGGTACCTATTACCTCCAAGCCAGGGATAGGGTGAACCTACATGCCTATGAGGGAGAGAATAAAGAATAATTAAAATAAAATGTAGGGGTATGGTCCAATGGGGTTTGGAATGGAGCCCAAAGCACAGTGACCCATTTCCAGAGAGCCACCCAACAACTAGGGGCTTAGATAGAGTCTCATGAGGTCTAGAGTTGCCATTCTCTTTGTACTTGGCAATAGGCATTCCAACGCTGAGGACACCAATAAGATCCAACAAATCATTTAGCATGCATACATTTCTTCCTGCAAACATCATCCTAATAAACGTTGCGGAGTGTCACTTGGCTCTCTTGTCTTGAATGCGACAACATCTTTCAATTCAAGAGAATCAAGAGGACATCACCTAAACCAGGGGCATGTAAGGTACTCTGGTTGGTTTGGGACCATTTGTGTCAACCAGGGGCATGTCAACTGTCCTATGGTTGGCCACACTAAGCCAGTACTTGACCAAGGGCATGAAAGCTGCTCTGATTGGTTAAGAGTCATCCATCTCAACTAGGGGCATGTCAGTTGTCCTATGGTCATACACTCTGGGCCAATGCTCAACTAGGGGAATTTCAACTGCTCTACAGATCGAAAGTCCGCAGTGTTTGGCCAGAAGGCGCAGTCAAACGATCCTAGTTCCCCAAGTCTTCTGTCCTTATCTCGCTGCTTGTTCAGAGCAAATTGGTAACTGGAACCTTCCCTTAGGGTTGTACACGTGATTTGGACTTGTCAACTACTCTAGCTACAGTCTTCTGTTCCAGGAGATCGTCTACCCTTTCTGAAGAGTCTCGAGCAAGGAAAGCTGAAGTGCCTTTCAGATCATGGGGTACCCCATAATGGTTGTGCCTGCACTGTGCTCAAATGTTCTCCAAGCTTGGATCAAACAGTTAACTGAAAGTGACCGCGACAAGCTGCGGATTTGTGGAATCTCTACAAAGCTTCTGGACATCGCAAAAGTGGAGGTTTCCTGATACTTTTTGTGTGCGGCTGCCCGATTCTGGAAGCCAGATCATCACAGTTTCCATTTTGGGAAAATCGAGGTGACCCCTACTCTAGAAGAGGTACACAGAATCTATTGCCTGTAGAGATTCCTGGGAACCACAGTGTTCATGCAGCGTGACGGGTATTCCTCATTGTTGAACAAGCTTACAGGCCTACCAGCCAGTGAGTGTGGGAGCTAGCTCATTTATACCGACAAACTGTCTCCTATGTTGAAATTGGCTTACTTTGACAAAGTGGCCGGAATGCGTGTCTCCCTAGGTGAAGAGCAGTGGCTAAAAGGCTTTGTTACTCGCTTCTTGGGAGAGTTAATCTTCAGCCATGGTCAGATGATTATAAGCATCGAAGTTGCTAAGATTGCCTTGGTAGATGTCACCCGGTAGATAGATTTGGCTCCAGTCATCGTTGCAAAAATTTATCGGGCGCTAGACCGTTCATTGTAGTGCTGCTGGCACTTGTACGGATGTGGAGCTTTTGTACAAGTATGGATGGCTGCACATCTGGTTGTAGCAGTCTTGCGCCCACGGCGAGCTACCTTTGATTCCTACTACCAAAGTGGCCACGCGCACACTCTCACCTCAATTCAGAAAGAGTACGAGCGACTACAAAGCCTGACATAACAGAAGATCATATGGCGCGTTATCCCATCAACTTCTTGCAACTTTGAAGTGTTCTTCAATACAACAAAAATGCGGCTTATCGTCATGCCGGGGTTGACTGGTGGAGTGGAATATCACCCAATCCTTGTGATGCGGCAATTCGGTTACCAGTAGGATTCTTTGGCCCAGGGGCATATGCCTGCATGATTCAAAGAATACCCCCAAATCTCTTACACTCCGACTAGAGAACTATCTCGCTTGCTCAATCGCTCCATACGCTCAAAAGATCTCCTAGCCATAGAAGGGAGAAGTTGCACAGCAGACTATGAAGCCGAAATCGAGGAAACTTGCCCAATCTGCAGTGCCGCCTTGAGCCGAACACTCTTTACCAAAGCCTCAAGGTCCAAGAGATCTAGAGATGACGAAGATTTTTAACACACGGATCTTGTCGCTGGTTCTTGTAGGTTGTAGTACATGTAAACACTCATTTGACTGTGATAATAAATGCAGTAGAACATCTCTAGCCAGTCTGTTGATCAATCATGATTGATGTGGAATGGAAATCGCCACCCTGACTACATGTGTGTGATTGATGCATGAAGTTTACCTTCTTTTGCCTGCTGACTTGGCACTAGGGTCACCCAGATAATAGTTGAGTATTTTGTTTTGTTGCCCCGACCTGGATGATTGAAGTTTTCACTGCTTCTTCGCTAGATAGGGTAGATTTTCCCTCTAGTCGGTTAGTCTGAAACTTACCAGTTTTTCTCCCTTTGGTCGGGAAGTCCTTATCTTACCATTCTCCCTTTGGCCGGTATGCCTGAATCTAATCATTCTCCCTTTGGTCAGTAAGACAGGATCTTACCATTCTCCTTTTGGCTGGTAAGTTTGAAACTTACTTGTCTTTCTCCCTTTGGTCGGTAAGTTTGAATCTTACCATTCTCCCTTTGGTCGGTAAGACCGGATCATACCATTCTCCCTCTGGTCGGTAAGACCGGATCTTACCATTCTCCCTTTGGCCGATAAGTCCGTATTTTACCATTTTCCCTTTGGTCGGTAAGTCCGAAACTTACCAGTCTTTCTCCCTTTGGTCGGTAAGTCCGAATCTTACCATTTCCCCTCAGGTCAGTAAGTCCGAAACATACCATTCTTTGTACCTGTTGGTCGATAAGTCTGAAACTTATCATTGTTCCTATTGGTCGATAAGTCCAAAACTTATCATTGTCCCTGTTGGTCGATAAGCCTGAAAATTATCAGTGTCTCTTGTCGGTTAATAAGTCCAAAACTTATCACTGTCCCTGTTGGTTGATAAGTTCAAAACTTATCACTATCCCTGTTGGTTGATAAGTCCGAAACTTATCATTGTCCCTGTTGGTCGATAAGTCCGAAACTTACCATTATCTCCTGTTGGTCGATAAGTCCGAAACTTGTCACTATCCCTGTTGGTTGATATGTCCGAAACTTATCATTGTCCCTGTTGGTCGATAAGTCCAAAATTTATCATTGTCCTTGTTGGTCGATAAGTCCAAAACTTATCATTGTCTCCTATTGGTCGATAAGTTCGAAACTTATCATTGTCCCTGTTGGTCGATAAGTCCGAAACTTATCATTGTCTCCTTTTCTGGTCAGTAAGTCCAAAACTTATCATTGTCCTTGTTGGTCAATAATTCCGAAACTTATCATTGTCCCTGTTGGTTGATAAGTCCGAAAATTATCATTGCCCTTTTCTGGTCGATAAGTCCGAAACTTATCATTGTCCCTATTGGTCGATAAGTCCGAAACTTATCATTGTCCCTGTTGGTCGATAAGTCCGAAACTTATCATTGTCTCCTGTTGGTCGATAAGTTCGAAACTTACCATTGTCCCCGTTGGTCGATATGTCTGAAACTTATGATTGTCCTTGTTGGTCGATAAGTCCGAAACTTATGATTGTCCCTGTTGGTCGATAAGTCCGAAACTTATCATTGTCTCCTGTTGGTTGATAAGTCTGAAACTTATCATTGTCCCTGTTGGTCGATAAGTCCGAAACTTATCATTGTCTCCTGTTGGTTTATAAGTCTGAAACAAATCATTGTCCTTGTTGGTCGATAAGTCCGAAACTTATCATTGTCCCATTTTTTGGTCGATAAGTCCGAAACTTATGATTTCTTTCTTTGGTCAATAAGTCCGAAACTTATCATTGCCCCCTTTCTGGTCGATAAGTCCGAAACTTATCAATTATCCCCTTCTTGGTCGGTAGGTCCGAAGCCTACCTTGCCCCATTTGGTCCACACTCGAAGAGTGTAGTATCAATGGTGCCCCCTTGTTTGTTTTGGGTCCCACTCCAAAGGAATGGAATCAGAACAGACTGTGCTTCCCCCTTTGGACTGGTAGCTCGAACTGCCCGGATGACTTCCATGATCAGTCACTTCCCAGTCAGCAGGCACCGTGAGTCCTTTCTGGCGCTTCTCCTGACAAGTGCGATAACCAGTCATGTCTCTTAGGAGCTGATTGGTCGTCAGCTTGTCAGTACTTTGTTTCTGCTCATCTGTTTGGCCTCAGCTATGGCGGCAAGACCTCTAGCGCGAACCTCTGGTATGTTTTTGGCTAGTGGCTGACTGCTGGTGGTTTACTCTCGCTTGTGGTTTCATGTGGGGTGTCTTTGTCAACCCTAAGCATCGGTCTCTGTTCTACTTGACCTCTGACATCGCTCAGGGAGGGGCTTCTGTAGACACCCCAAGTTTCTGATTTTGCAAGATGGGGATGTGGTGGCTGAGTTTTGACTTAACCAAGGGCAATTAATTCATGGAGACCTAATTGGGCCCACTTAGGCCCACTTAAGCTTATTAAACCCTAGTTGAGCCCATTTGGGCCCATAAGCCCATTTTAGGCCTATTTGACTTCATGGAAGCCCATTTAACCCATTTGAACCCATTCAACCCTAATTGCGCCCTTGCGGGCCCACATGGCCCACATAGGTCCATTAAATCCAATCTGAGCCCATTTTGGCCCATCAAACCTATATAAGCCCGTTTAACTCTTTTAAAGCTCATTCAACTTGTTTAGGCCCATTAGGTCCATTTGGGCCCATGAGGGCCCACAATGGCTCAACCCACTTTCCTTCCAACCCAACACCTTGTTTTTCTATCTACATATTCATCTACTTATTTTTACCAAGAAAATATGCAAATTATTTCTTCTCTACTATTTTTCATCAACGCACTCACTGAACTCATTCCTTTTCACCAATCTATCATGAATTCAGCCCGAGCCATTCTTCCTCACTAAACCCACCTCCTTCAGCCCATTTCACCATTGGATCAGCATCATCCAAGCTACCTCAACCACTGGATCAGCCAACGTCGGAGGAGCTTGGATCTCCGTCGATCCATGTCGACAGTAAAGGGTATAGATTGGAGCACGTGGGGGACAATCGTTCGCTGTTTGCTGAGCTGTCATAACGGCGGTCGGAGTTGGTTATCCTTCTGTTGTGTGTCGTGCGCCTGGCCAGAGAATTTTGTTGGGTTCCGACGGCCTATATAAGACGGAGGATGGGTGAGAATTGGAAAAAAAGCCACACAAGCGACAAACACCCATGGACCTTGAGCACCCGAGAATTGAGAATTGAGAGTGTGAAGGAGAAGGGCGGAGCCAGAGCTGTCGTGGAGGAGGAGACCAGTCGCTGCCAGAGTTCCAGCGAGTCGTCTCCGTTCAGGTATACCCACTGACCCCTTTTAATTGTCTGAGTTTTTGCTTCTCTAGCCTTCCCCTCTCTTTCTAGGGTGTTTCGAAGGGATCCCTTGGCCTACGGTGCTGCACTGTGCCCAACCGTCGCAATACTCCGGCTACTGAGGTGGGGGGGGACAATCCAAGAAGTCTCCTGGACCCCCGAGCCCTCTCTCCTCCTCCTCTGGCAACTCCAGTGCTCCTCTGCCATCTACATTGCCACTCCGCCGCTCCAAGCAGCCCGCACGATGCTTGCTGGAGTGTCGCTCTGATCCTGCCATCGTCGGAGAAGACGACAGGATCTAGAGTCTTCGTGTTAGCCTCTAGCCCCTCGCACGCCTCTGAAGCCCCAGAAACCATCCATGGCACATCCCAAGACCTCCCGAACCTTTGGATCCGCGCCTTAAGCACTGGAGTAGTGCAAAAACCAACCTCGCCGGAGAGGGCCACAGCAACGACAGTCGGACCACCACCTCGCTCCGCCAGCCACCATGATGCTCCAGAAGAAGCTGTGAGGCATCCCGCAGCCACCATGAGCCCTAGACTGCTGCTCTTCCTGCTTCGGAGGTCTCCTCCTTCCTCGGTGCCGTCGTCAGAGTCCAGCGACGGCTAAGGGGGTGGGGAGGCTTGTCCCGCCGTCCGATCACGCATCGGCTCCGGCGGATCTCCCTCCTTCGTCCCCTCCTTGCTTCCGGTGGGGTCTGATCGAAGATCAGACCACTAGAGGCCCCCTTTGGCCTCCTCTAACGGCCATCGGCAGCGGTGCTCCGTCGCCGGCGTCGTCGTTGTTTTTTCTTATTTCTTTTAAAACTTTAAAAAACGTTTTTTAATAAAATCCGGAGTTTATGATTTCCTTGCAAATAGGTCCTTCTGGAATTACTCTTTCGTCCTTTTATTACATTTAGGTCCTTCCGTCATTTTTCTAAATTGTTTCGAATAAAGTTTTAACTGAAAATATTACATGTTTTACCCTAAACATTTAAAGTAATGTTTTCTGAGTTTAAAACTTTAATAAAAGCCCTCTAGAGTTTATAAAATTTATTTTGCTTCAGGTAAATTTCATTGATAGCCCTGGATTTCCTTGAAATGTTTCTAACAGTTCATTTTATTGTGAAAATTGCATGAAAAACCCAAGATTTTCATACAAACTTTCTGACAGTTCATTTTATTGTGAAAATTGCATGGAAAACCCAAGATTTTCATACAAACTTTCTAACAGTTCATTTTCGCAATGAAAATTGCATATGAGTCCCTGCTCTTCTTCAAAATGTTTCTGACAGTTCATTTTTACAATACATATTGCATATAAGCCCTTGTACTTTCAAACATGTTTCAGAATGCTCAATTTTGCTGGTTTATTTGCATTAAGCCCCTACATATTTCAAAAACCCACTAGATAGTTGTTTTTGTTGGTTAAATCGAATTTTAACCCTTATACTTCTCTAAAACTTTTTCCAAATGCACGTTTTTATTGGACAAATTGCATTTAGGCCCTTGTGTTTTACATAAAAACTTCCAAAAGGCTTATTTTGCTATGAAAATTGCATAAAACTCCCAGAATTTGTTTTAAAACATTCTAGAAACTTGTTTTTCTTGGTTTAATTGAAATTTAACTCTCTGTTTTTACTGAAATTCTTCTGGATGCTTTTTTCTACTAGGCATTTTGCAGTTTACCCCATATACTTCATTGATTTTTCTCTGATTGCCGGTTTTTAGGGGTAAAATGATCATTTTTCCCATGAAACTTCCTGGATCATTTCTGAGACATTTTTCTTGCATTTTACCCTGATTTTATGCAAAATTGTTTTCAATGCATGCTTTAATGGTAAAATTGCATTCTGACCCCTAGAGAACTTCATTTTGCCTAGGGAGGCACATTTGACCCCTGATTTCTTCATAAATGCATAGAATGTGTTTTCCTATGTATTTTCGATGATTTGGGCTTTTGAGCGTCAGTTTTCCTCAGAATTTGGGCTTTCTGCACAAAACCCCTTGGAATTTTCATATTTGCATTCACACTTGCATTTTGCATGGTATTTTTACACGGATTTTCCCATCATTTCCTCCCGGTTTTGCGTATGTTTTCCTAGCTTGATTCCACTTGGTTTTCACCCGATTTTCCAGGGTTTTTTGTGGTTTTCAGTTGTTTTGGTTTTCCATCGCCTGAGGGCGTACAGTAAAATGCTTGTCAAAGCCGACATGGTCCCGAAATAAGGATTATTTTTCTCCTTTTTGATTTTCTCGGATTTATCCCAATTTCTACTGTTTTGTGAGATGCATTCCGAGAATTTCCCTTTTTTCACGATTTTCCTCATCGCCCAAGGGCGTACAGTAAAGAGACAATAACATTGCCTACATTTGACCCTTGGATTAACTTCTTCCTTTATTTCATTTCTTCTCCTTGATTTGGCATGTTTTTGATCATTTCATGCAAGAGCATATAGAATAAGCAAGCATATATTTAGCAGACCATTGAGTGTTGGAAGCTTAGAATGACAGAGTTTTTTTGAGCGCATGGGGGTGCCTAACCCCTTCCCCATGCATAACCAGTATCATTACCCTTTCTCTCGCCCACATTCATTTGCACATTGTCCATTAGGCATGGATCACGCATGCATTCAGCATCTTGTTCGCTTCCCAGTTTTTCTGATGTTTTTTCATTTTCCTCATCTTTCCATTAAAATACTATGTGGCGACTCCTTTCCTTATCCTTTTTGTCTTCCCTTTGGTGTTTCTGGGTCTAGTCTTTTCCTCTGGATTCAACATTTTTGTCGTGACCGTATCAGATCTCCTCGTGTGTTTCCGCACATTGGGTAGTAGGAGAGCTGCACTAAGGTTCCACCAGCATGGTCACACATATCTTTAAAAATTCTTCCAAAACCACGGCAAAGCGATGCATCAATTGTCCTAGGGGACTACCACAAATGACCCACAATCCCATTTTACAAGGACAAAACACAACAATCCTGAAAGCCCTTGAAAAAAACATTTTATAAGCATGTTTGGGCCGAGAATCGGCATGCCGAAAGACCGGTCCGGTATACTAAAAATCCTTGGTTAGGTAGGTCGATCTGGATCGGTCGACCGAATTAGGTCAACGGTCAACACTCAGGCCAAATTCGGTATACCGAAACTGCTACGGTCGACCGAAACCTCCTGATTTGGGTGACCAACCAAAATCGGACGACTAAATTTCAACCAGAGCACCTAATTTGACAAAAAAATGACATACTAAAATGGTTCGGTAAGCCAAATCTAGTGAAAAATAGAAAATGGTCCAAACCCAACCGTCCGAAATAGCCCCAATTGGGACCTCCGATCGAACCCACTAAATAAGTACCAAAAATCTTGCACAAAACATAAGGTGTAGACCCTCGAGTCTACTCCAAATCCCAATAAACAAAACTAAAATCCATTCACTATGCATCTATATAAAATTTTAGAAAGGCTGAAGGGTCAGAAGGACCCAAAACGCACCAACTTCCATAAATGCAAATAAATACACCAACAATTCTCATAAAATCATAATAAATTATAAGAATGTAAATTTACCTATATTTCATGCAATCCTAGCATTTTCTACCAATTCCATGCTCTCTATTACATGAGGACGAAGTGCGTACGTCAAAACGAGCTCCGGTGATCTTCGACCAATTCCAGCGAACTCTGACGACCAGGGCCTCACCACGACCTCGAGGATGCTCCACCCAAGCTCCGCACACCGCCATGAGCCACCACAACCCTCCGCTTCACTCCCTCCTTCTCTCTCTATCAGGTGTGATGCAGGGGAAAAACTGGGGAGACGAGTGGAAGGAGAAGGGGAAAAGAAGAAGAGGGTAGAGGAGGAAGAATGCGGAGGAAAGAAAGGAAAGCTGCAAAAGGAGGGAGACATGCCCGAGGAGGAGAAGGAAAGAAGAAGAAAGAAGGAGGAGATGACGATGAGAGGCGGAGGAGTGTAGTGCGGCATATAAAGCATACGCCTGTAGTAGCTGGGAGCATGCTCACCTGCACGTCTCAGCCACCGGCACACCGCATGAGCAACAAATGACTCCACCCAACCACCAGCAACAACCAACGGCCCACAAGCGTGGGCCCACAAGCGGACCCCACACCTAGGCCCCACACGCACAATGCCACAATGCACAGTGCCAACCACGCACAGGGACATGCGAATAGAAGCTGGCCCATGAGGCCCAAGCCTAAATGCACAAAACAACACAATGGGCCTCAGAACAGTAACACCTGTCCAAGAATTAAATTCACAAAATGTAAATAATTACAAAATGAATTTTACTAGTGTTACATCCTAACAACCATAAAAGAAGATTTCGCCCTCGAAATCACTTGGTGAAAAGATACAGATACTGGGCTAGGATGGCTTCCTCACACTCCCCCGTGGCCTCCTTGGCTCCATGATGCCGCCACTGCACCAAAACAATCGGAATCACCTTATTCCGCAGCACCTGCTCCATGCGGTCAACAATCTTGACAACATCCTCCACAAAGGACAGATCTTCCTGGAGCACTTCTGGCTGAACTAGAATCACATGAAAACATCAGCCAGGCACTTCCTCAGCATGGAGACATGGAACACGTCGTGCACGAACAACATCTCTGGTGCTAGATCCAACCGATAGGCAACCTCATCGATCCTCTAGGTGATTTGGTATGGGCCAATAAAGCGAAGAATCAGCTTGCCACGCTTCCCGAACCGCATGACACCCTTGGTCAGTGACACCTTTAGAAACACGTAGTCTCCCACCAGAAACTCCAGTAGTCTCCTTCTCCTGTCAGTATAGCTCTTCTGCCGACTCTGTGTAGCCAAAAACCTACTATGGATCAGATCCACCTTGTCTGCATACAATTGCAAAAGCTTAAGACCAAGCAACTGAAGCTCACCCACCTCGTTCTAGCAAACCAACAATCTGCAAGGCCTACCATACAAAGCTTTATACGGCACCATCCCGATGCTCGAGAGATAGCTATTGTTGTAGGTGAACTCAATCAGTGGCAAATGGTCCTCCCAACTCCCTTGAAAGTCTAAGGCACATGCTATGAGCATATCCTCCAACGACTGGATAGTCCTCTTTGTCTGACCATCCGACTAAGGATGAAATGCAGTGTGTGACCATGTTGGTGGAACCCTACACAACTCTCCCCTACTGGGTGCGTGGAAACACACGAGGAGACCCAATATGGTCACGGCGAAGATGGTGAATCTGGAGAAGAAGACTAGACTCGGAAACACTAAGGAAGGATAAGGAAAGGAGTCACCACCTATTCTTTTAATGGAAAGACGAGGAAAACCGAACACACAAGAAAACCAAGAAGTAAACAAAATGCAGAAAACATGTGTGCTCCGTGCCTAATGGTTAAATGAATGTGGGCCAATGAAAGGGTATGGATTCTTGTTACACATGGGGAAAGGGTTAGGCACCCCCATGCGCCCAAGAAAACTCGGTCTTTCTAGGTTTCCTACTTGCCAATGGTCTAATGGGTGTGTGCTTGCTTATTTTGAGTGCTCATGGTAAAGATGACTAAAACATGCCAAATCAAAGAGAAGAAATGAAATAAAGGGAAAAAGTTAATCCGAGGGACAAGTGTAGGCATTGAGAATGCTACTTTACTGTACACCCTTGGGTGATGAAGAAAATCGTGAAAATCGAGAAATTCTCGGAAAGCATCTCGCGAATCAACGAAGATTGGGATAAATCCTATAAAATCAAAAAAGGAAAAATAATCCTCATTTCGGGACCATGTCGGCTATGTTAAGCCTTTTATGTATGCCCTTGGGCGATGGAAAGCCCAATCAAATCTAAAGGTGCAAAAATTGGAAAGTATCCAAGAGACGGTGAGAAAACCAAGCTCGAAAGGAGTTGGAATAGCGTGCGCAAAGTAAAGAAGAAAAGGCAAGAAAAATTCATTAAAAAGTGTGACAAAATGTGCAAAATGCATGTGTAAGAGTAAAAATACGAATTCCAGGGGCCATTGTGCAAAAAACCCGAATCATTGGAAAACACATTCCATGCAATTATGAAGAAATTTGGGGTCAAATGTGCAACTATGTGCATTTCTGACCAATTTGATGTTTCCTAGGGGTTAAAATGCAATTTTGCCTCTAAAATATGCATTTAAAGCAATTCAGTGGAAATTTAGGGTAAATTATGCAAGAAAAAGGATCCATGAAGGTTTTAGGGGGAAAACAGTAAATTCACCTTAGAAAACTGGCATTCAGTGTGAAATCTGTAAAGTAAATGGGCTAAAATGCAAGTTACCTAGAGAAATAATGCATTCAGAAGAGTTTCAATAATGTTTAAGGGCTAAGATGCAATTTAACCAGAGAGATATGCATTCAGAAAGATTTCAAAAAAGTTCAGGGTCCTTTATGCAAGAATATTGGATTGAAATGCATGAAAAGAAACTCTAGGGGTTTTGTTAAACTTTTAAACCTGAAAAACATTATTTTGAATGTTCAGGGAGCATAATGCAATATTTTCAGTTAAAACTTTATTCAAACGATTTATGAAAATATGATTCAGGACATAAATGTAAGAAAAGGATCTATTTGTAATAAAGTAAAGGACCTAAGTGTAACAGATCAGAAATTTTAGAAGTTTATAAAAATAAAAGACGGTTTTTAATTTTTTCAAAGAAAATGATAGCGGCGGTGTAACCATGCCGTCGGGGGTTGCCACAAATAAATAATATGTGTGTGCCAAAGTCGGCAAAGCCACGGCAAAAATAAAAAATGCAAAAATGCAGGAGTCGCCACCTAGTCTATTAAAATGGAAGACGAGGAAAACCATATAACAAGAAAAATCATGCAGAGAAATAAAAAAAGGGGCTGCGCAAACCAGAAATGCGGGTAAGGATTCCTGTTAGGTACGAGGAAGGTGTTAGGCACCCTCGTATGCCCGATAAATCGGTCTTCTATTGATTTCTCTTTTGCTTATGAAATATCAGCTTTGTAGCCTTTTGCTGTACGCCCGAGGGCGATATGCCATGCCATGCAAATGCATGTGGTGTCTAAAGTATAGGTGCATGATGTGTAGGGGTGTGTCCTAAAGCTCAAAAATATCGCTCGTATGCTGGGTCAAGAGTTGATGCAACAATATTGCATAATAAGATCAAAGATCTGATATCTTGAGCGATTTATCATCCTTGATTACTACATGCCTAAATGCAATCTAAAATGCAGGAAAACTGCTGAAAACAAATCTGTGCCTTCCTAATGCATCGAGGACAAAAACCAAAGGAAAACCCAGAAGCAAATCGGGTCGAGAAAGCAAGTGAAACGTAAGAAAAACATGCTGTGTGCTAGCGAAAACAGGCCACTGCGCTTGTTTGGTGCGCCAGACTGGTGCTCCAGTCTGGTGCGCCACCTATGTGCATCTAGGTGGGCCAGTAAAACATGCAGAGGGAAAAACAGAAAGCCATGCAAAACCAAAACATCAGAGGATGCACTCTGGAAAAGCACGCAGTAGAATCATTCTGTAAAACTCAGAAAAACCGTGCATAAAAAATACATGAAATGAAAATGCAGTGACCTTGAGCTCAAGGGCTAGTAGCCTCACACAAGGTCTCACCTATTGGAACTAGATGAAGGATGCAGGATCCAAACAGGCCACCGAATCATAGGTCAATACACATGGTTCTCCACAAAGGAGTAAGGTGCAATCGACCTACCAAACTCAGCCTAGAACTGAATAACAAAACAGAGAAAACAGACGGAAAACAATCCAAATAAGACTAAAAAACATGCAGGTGTCATCATGACACATCAGAGAATCAATCAAAAAGAATCGAACTCAAAACATCATATAAAACCATGCAAACAATGGTGCTAAATGAAAGTGATCTGATCTCTGGCCAGTCTGGCGCGCCTGCTTTGTGCGCCAGATATATGCAAAGGTCAGGAGCGCCTGAGTGGTGCGCCCCAGGGAGTCTGCATCAGAATGCAATCTGATCCAGAATCCATCCCAGTGGAGGTAAAGGAGGATTCATGCTAACGCAATTGGGTTCATGTCATTATTAAAAACTAAAAACATGATAGGGATGCATACAATCGAAAATCATCATGTAAATCATGCATTTAGAATTTAAACAAGTTGATGGGTTTATGCATGGAAGCCTGCAAAATGCCAAAGCATAGAAATGTTCTGGATAAATGCAATCAGAGTGTATGTAAACAATGACCATAAGCATATATCTATGTGCAAAAACATAAAGGGTGCGTGGCAAAGCTATGTGCAAAGAAATGATAAAAAGCAGACAACTTATGCAAGCTTTATGCTAGAAACACAAGCAAAGACTAGCATGGAGATTATTTTGCATAGAGAACAAGCATGTTTATCATATGAAAAACTT
>JAMKQA010043722.1:0-12107 GCA_024699735.1 Posidonia australis | reverse complement strand
CCTAATTAATCCAAAAACCCTAAATAAACACAAAAACCCTAAATAAACATAAAAATCCTAATTAATAAATCCATAAACCCTAATTAATCCAAAAATCCATAAATAAACCCTAATTAAAACTCAAAACCCTAATTTCAAATCAATTAAATAAAACCCTAAATCCAAAATTAATAATCACATTTTCCTCTCAAAATTCTAATTAAAAACTTAAAATTAAAACCCTAAAATCCCTAAAAATTCTAAACCCAAAATAAAATAAGAAAACCCATAATAATTAAAACCTTGATTTAAAATCAACTAATTAAACTTTAATCACAAACTTAATAAAAATCATAAAACATAAATAAAAAGTCTAAAATAAAATTCAAAACCTTAATTAAAAACTTAAAATCAAAACACTTAGAAGTCCCTAAAAAATTCATGGAAAAAAAAACCTAAACCAATTAAAACCTTAATTAAACCTTAAATCACAAAATTAAGAAATTAAATTAAACCCATAAAGCCCAATTAAAATCCTAAAATTTAAACCCTAAAAAGTCTAAAGTAAAATTCAAAACCCTAATTAAAAACCTAAAATCAAAACCCTAAAAAATCCCTAAAACATTTCATGAAAAGATCAAACCTAAACCAATTAAAACCTTAATTAAACCTTAAATCACAAAATTAAGAATTAAATTAAACCCATAAAGCCCAATTAAAATCCTAAAATTATAACCCTAAAATGTCCTAAAAAATCCAAAATAAAAACCATAACAAAAATCAAAACAAAAATCCCAAAACCCTAAGCCCGTTAAGCCCAATACTGTTCATTCAAAAATTCAATTTCAAACTTTAGAAATGTCAAAAATAATTCCGACGAGCTTATTTTTCCAGCTAAAACTCCGGCGAGCAATTCCAAGAAATCTGGAGCAAATCTTAGCCTCCGAGATACTTGGCCAACCACCTTCAGCTCACGCCCGATCCAACGGCGCTGATGGACTGAGGGGAGGAGGATCAACGGCGAAGAACCGCCTCGCCGGAGTATAAAGCCTCGCCGTCGACACAAAAAAGAGAAGGAACCTTTTGGCCGAGCTTTCTTCCAGAATTTCAGACCTTCTGCCCCCACACAAGCAAACCCAGAGTCCAGCCGGAGCGCCCCCTCCAAACCATTCCCCTAGAAACCTCCAGCCTCAGCCACCGGAGCCATTGTCGGAGGAACACTGTTTGCCACCGAAGATCGCCGGGAGGGACACTGCACCCACCAGGTACCCCTCTTCATCCTCCATTTCATTTCAGAGCATCACCCTTAGCACCCCCTAAGCCTCCAAGACGTCTCACGGGAGAGTCAGGCTCTTCGCGTGCCTTCAGCCCCACCTCCGGCGATGGGTTCACCATCGCCAGTAGGGCTCTGAGTCTCTGACTTCGGGCAAGGCCCCAGGCGAGTCTTCCTTCCTCGCCCCCTCTCATCTCCTCTCCTCTCATCTCCTCTCCCTCTATGCCCCTTTCCAGGAGAGAACCGTCAGAACGACACCACCGTCGAATCCCCCTGTCACTACCGACCGATGTCGACGGAGCGTCGTGGCCCCTCCCCAAGCATCGCCGCAGCCCTCGCGAGCATCCCCGATGATCCTCAAGCATCCCTGAGCCTCAAAGGACCTTTGCCCCATCGCCTAGACCGCTGCCACGCCTCGACGACCCAACGCCGCCACTGTCACCGGAGCACGGGATGGGGACGCTCACTCCCCCACGCGCGAAGCCTCCTCTTGCCTCCTGAAGGTTCTCCGAGGTCCTCCGGAGCATCTCCAATCGCCGCCACCTCTGGGCGCTCCCACGAAAGCATCGTCGTCGTCGGAGAAGAAGACCGGCGAGGGGAGGTCGACAGGGCGCTTCGACCGTTGGAAGCTCGATCCAAGCCATTGGATCTTCCCCACACCTCCTCCTCAAGCTTCCCCCCTTGCTGATCCTCAAACAGGCACCCGGAGAGGCTCAGATGAGCCTCTCAGCCGTCGCCGCCGGCGATCTTCGAATCACCGGCAGTGACCCTTTTTTTATTTAATTGTTTATTTTAAAATCCTTTAGTTTATTTAATTCTTACATTTCAGTCCTTATTTATTTCATATGAGTCAAAACATTTTCACTTTAATCCCTGTAGTTTTGAAATACTTTTTATTTCTTTTATTTTTTTTGTGAATTTTGCAAGTGGCCCCCTACATAATTCATCTTTTAATTCTTGGCATATTAATGCATATTTTTATCACATCTGGGTCCCTGGAACATAGTTTCTTTACATTTAGGTCCTGAATATTTGCATTTAGCCCCTGAATCTTTTAAAAATGATGTTTTCTCTATGAAATTTGCAGTCTAAGCCCTAAAATATTTAAAATTCACGCTGACTGTTAGTAAAATGGAGTTTTCTTTACAGTTTGGTCTTGAGCTTTTGCATTTATCCCCCATAACTTAAAAAATGAGTTCTCCTTGTACATTTTGCATTTTAGACCTCAAGAAACTTCATAATCGCATTAACCAACATAAAATTCTCATTTTTATGAAAATCAAACCCTGAGATTTTGCAGAAAAGTCCCTGGATTCACATTAAATCAATTCTGAGCATAAAACTTACATTTTAACCCTTGGATTAATTCCAAATCCATCACTTAGGGTTTTAAATGTTTTCTTTCATGTTTTTGGGACATTTTTCACTCATTTTGCCTCATATTCTGCATTTAATCATTGATCCCATTTAAAAATCATGTTTTCACTGGGATTCGATCTTTAGCTTCACACTTTGGCCACGTTTGCATTGATGTGTAAATTTTGCACTTTAGACCCTGACTTTTCAGGAAATTATCCAAGTGCTATTTTTAAATCCTTGTGCCACATTGACATTGGACCCATCATTTGCATGTTATAATAAGGGTCATGAACCTATTTTTCATCCAGTTTCTCACTCTTTTCGCGAATTTTGCGTTTTAGTCCCTATGTTTGCCCTTAATTGTATTTACATCCTTTTGTTGATTTTATCCTCCATGTTTCTTGCAAATAACATCTTCTAGACATTTGGCACACATTTTAGGCCTTGCATCATTCCCATGTAGGCATTTATCGCATCTGTCCAGGGAAATGACCAAATTGCCCCTGTGCCTCCAATTCATGAACACGCATCTCAATCTTTGCACTCAATCTTGCATAGTCCATGTTTAAGTCATTCTTTAGAGTTTTTGCACATTTAGGCATTTATCCATGCATTTCATATCCTTTCTCCTCACATTTACCTTTAGCGAGCCGACATCCCATGCCTTTTCTTTAGTGGATTTCTTCCTTCACTTTGTTTTCAGAATTTCTTGTCCAATATCCGATTTGATTTGTTTTTGATTTTCACGACTTTCTCATGATTCTTGTGGATTTCTCTGCAATTCTCACACATCGTCTTGCACATCCATTTAGTCTTGTCACGGCATACATATTAGCATGATTAGAGCATGATCCAGGTTGAGTGCAACGACATTCATCTAGCATTTAGCAAGCAATTGGACTAGAAAGACCGAGTTTCTCGGGCGTACGATGGTGCCTAACACCTTCCTCGTGCGTAATAGGAATCCTTACCCATCCTCTGGTTAGCAGACATCCACCCTAGGTCGTATAGTACCACTACAGTCTCGAGGCTCCTACCTCAGACCGTAAACTCGGCAACCACAACCAAGGACACGTCCCCGACATTTCTAAAGGTCTCACTACCTCGTCAGCAAGCCCTGGTCTCATTGTGGTTCCTACAATTCCATTAATCTCTTTAAAACCATATGCAATTTCTCTTTTCAATCATTTGTCAAAACCATTTTCCATTCATAAAACTCTTTGTAAATCACAGGCATTATGCATCACGTTATCATCTTATGGTTTCTAAACCCACACATTCATTCATGGTCATTATACCATGCAATCACCCCTCACATGGGTCCACATTATACACATAAGTCATGTTTCGTAACTCATGGGAAACATCATTAAAAATCAACATACTTACATGCATTATCTCACAAGTCATTTCCATATATCTCATACATTTATCATGTATTTATCCATATTTATCAACATTTTCCAGGCATTTTCCAAAATAGCCCAGGGTCTTGATTCGGTATACTGAATTGGGTCCCGGTTGACTTAAATTCCCTAATCCGGTCGACCGAAATGTTTTGGCATTCCAAATCCTCAATCAGTTAAACCAGTCCCCCGCTAGAACGGTCGACCGAAATTGTCCGGTTGTTTGAAACCCCCTGATTCGGTCGACCGAACCTCCTCCGGTCGTCCGAATTAGTGGTCCAGGGAACCACCTGAGAGCATTTCGGCGTACCTAACCCAATTCAGCATACCGTTTTCTGCGATTGCAGAAAGCCCTCCTGGCTACCATCGTCACTTCTCCCCAAGGTGGGAGTAAGGAGCGGACCCATCAAAGTCACATCAAAAATTGCAAGTAAAACATGGGTGTAGACCTTCAAGTCTACTCCAAAACCCCTCAATCAAAACATGAATCCATTAAGCATGCTATTCTATAGAAATTCATAAAGGAAAGAAGCTCATACGAAAATCACTGTAGCATGCTTCACAACACTTAGCAAAAATCTCACGAATCAACCACGAATTAGCATCATATCACCACAAACACATGATTCATCACCTTCCCAACATTTCCCATATTTTTGCATGATTTTCACAACATTATTCATGGTTTTATCCCTTAACCTAAACATATCTCAACTGATGGAGGGAAACGGAAGGGGGAACGTGTACTTGGTTTTGATGAGCCCTGTGTGTCCTCAAGCTTCAGCTGTGCACGACACCAGCCTCCCCCCCGCACTCGTGCGACCTCTCCTCAGCCTCCGCACTCCCTCTCGCCCTCTCTCTGTTTTCTCCACTCCTCCCCCACGCTGCACGCCTCCCTTTAAAGCCACCATCGCTTGCCATTCCCACGGATTCCACCGATCCACTGTCAGCCACCCTACCGTTGAAGGGATGGGACGAGCAGCCCTCCCTGCTAGGCCTCGCGAGTAGGGGGAATGGGTCACGGGCGTGGAGAAGATAAGGAAGGGAGGTCATAGGCATGGTTGGGCTCTTGACCAGGTCCAAGCTCAAGTCCAAGTGGGTTTCACCCCAATCACGGGTCCCGATTGCATAACAGACCCACAAGCCAAAGAAGTCACACCACAAGGGAGAAACCAGGGGCACAAAACACAGGGAGAGATCACAGCCAACAAAGACAACCTAGATTTACCATTAATAAACCACATATAAATAATTACAAAAAGTTCCGTGGTTTATATTAAATGGAAAACCAGGCATAGATGTTACACTTACATATTTCACCCATGCTTTCATTTGTACCTTTTGTTCTCTTTTTTCATGCATATATTCTTATGCTTATTTTCTTTCATCATGCACGCATTTCAAACTTATTTCAAACTTAGTTTCACATTATTTTCTGGATTTCTTTCGATTTTCATGATTTTGATTTGATTTGGATTTTCATCGCTTTAGGGTGTACATTAAGAGGCTTGACAATACCGACATGGACCCGAACGAGGATTATTTTCTCTCATTTGATTTTCTCGGATTTCTTAAGTTTTCGCTGTTTTACGAGATGCTTTCCGAATATTTTCGATTTTCACTATTTTCCTCATCACCAAAGGGCATACAATAAAGTGGTATTTTCAATGCATACATTGTCCCTCAGATTATTTTTCTTTATCAATTTTCTTTTATTCATTTTTTCTCTTTGATTTGTCATGTTTTCGCATTCATCTTAGGCATGTACATTAAGAGTGGACAAGCATACACACACTAGATCATTAGCAAGCAGGAAACCTAGAAAGACCAAATTCTTCGGGCGAATGGGGGTGCCTAATACCTTCCCCATGCGTAACAAGAACCTTACCCTTTCTCTGACCTTTATTGGTTTACGCACTTCATCCATTAGGCACGAAGCACACACGTATTCACTTTCATTCATTTGCATCATTTTCTTGCAATCATATGTGTGACCATGCCAGTGGAACCTAGCATGACTCTCCAAGGTGCGTGGAAACACACGAGGAGTCCCAATATTGTCATACTGAAGATGGTGAATCCGGTGAAGGAGACTTAACTCGGAAACACCAAAGAAAGATAAGAAAAGGATAAGGAAAAGGAGTCGCCACCTAGTCTTTTAATGGAAAGTCGAGGAAAACCAAACACAAAGGAAAAAAACCTAAAGAAATCAATACGGGGAAAACACATGTATGCTCCGTGCCTAATGGATACAACACTTAGCCATTGCGGGCCAGAGAAAGGGTAAGGATTCTTGTTACGCATGGGGAAGGTATTAGGCACCCCCATAGGCCCAAAGAATTCGGCCTTTCTAGGTTTCCTGCTTGCTAATGATTAAGTGTGTGTATGCTTGTCTATCTGAATGCACATGCCTAAGATAAATGCGAAAAATATGCCAAATCAATGAAATGAATTAATGGAAAAGAAATAATAAGGAAAATAATCCGAGGGACAATGTAGGCATTGTAAATGCTACTTTACTGTACGTTCTTGGGCGATGAGGAAAATCGTAAAAATCAGTAATATTCGGAAAGTATTTTGCAAAGTAGCGGAAACTTAAGAAATCTGGGAAAATCAAATGGGAGAAAATAATCCTCATTCGGGTTAATGTCGGCATTGTCAACCCTGTTAATATACGCCATTGGGCGATGAAAATCCAAATTAAATCAAAATCATGAGAATCAGAAATAATCCGGGGATAATGTGAAAATCAAGTTAGAAATAAGTTGGAAATGCACGCATGATGCAAGAAAGAAGGCATGAGGATACATGCATGAAAAAAGGTAGCAAAATGTACAAAAAGAAAACATGTGTGAAATATGTAAATTTCTAGGGGCTTTTGTGCAAAAATCACATATCCTAAATAAAGGCTGAGATTTCAAGGCTAGATCAGCTAAAATGCTTATGAAAAACACATTTTATGTAATTTTGAAGAAGTTAGGGTTAAATGTGCAAAACTGTGCATTTTTGGTCAAAATCAGGATCCCTAGGCTCCAATCTGCAATTTTGTCAGTAAAACATGTGTTTAATGCAATTCTGAAGAAATTCAGGATTAAATGTGCAAGATAATGGACTTATGTTTGAAAACATGAAATTCCAAGGACTGATCTGCAAATTTGCCATAAAAACCATGCATTCAGTGTAAATTCAGTGGAGTTTAGGGTTTAAAATGCAATTCTAAACACATTTTGAGTAAAAATTTAAATCTCCAAGGTTTAATTACCAATTATGCCAGAAAATCATGCATCTAGAACAATTTTAACAAAGTTCAGGGCTTAAAATGCAATTTTGAACACAAATGAGTAAAAAATTGAATCTACAGGGTTAGATTAGCAATTGTACCAGATAATCATGCATTTAGAACAATTTTAATGAAGTTCAGGGTTTTTTGTGCAAAATATGGGCTTAAAGTGAATGAGAACTAAATCAGAGGGTTTTATGTCAATATTAAAGCCTGGAAAACATTAACGAAAAAGGACAAGGGTCACACTGCAATTTCACAAAACCATGTAGTATTAAAATGATTAAAAAATAATGTAGGAATCTGAAAGCGAAATAAAAGGACCTAATTGCAAGAAAAGAAAAAGATACAGAGTTTTTAAAAAAAAAACTTTTTATTCTATTTTTTTTTTAAAACATGACAGCCGCCAACGATAGAACATCACAGTCGACAGCCATCTGGGATGCCATTTACGGCCTCCCCGATGCCTGATCTGGCATCCAAACATGCTTGAAACAAGAAGGAGGGAAAAGGGACACATCCAGTAGCTCCGATGAGGCACTGGACGATCGGAGGTTGCATCCCTCCTCCTTTGCCGTCGCCACGACTCTGGTGATGGTGACGGGGAAGAAAGGGTCGCTGGAGGTGGCGGAGCGGCGATTCTGGGTTGTTGGAGGCTCGGGGTGTGTGGAGAGGAAGTGATTCTGCCGCTTAGAGGCAAGAAAAGGTGCCACTCCTCACCCCCTGGATCCTGCTCGCCGTCGACCCGATCATCTTCGGTGAGCTCGACTGTGGAGGTCGTCCGAAGCTTGAATTGGGGTGATGAAGCTTCCGAAGTGTAGGGGGAGAGTGGAGGAAGGTTTTCTGATGCTCGGAGAGGTGTTGCGATGAGTGAAACGCCTAGTCGATCCACACTATTCACCTTCTGCTCCAGCGACGGTGAGGGCGCGCTCGGTGAGCTTTTCCTGGAGGCTTTTAGAGAGTATGTTGCAGTGTCCAGAGGGGTGGAGAAGCAAGAGGGGACTAGGCCTAATTGAAGGGAGCTTGCCAGGGCGTGAATCACTCACTGGATTCGTGCCCCCACCTCCTTTGCCAAAAAATTGCGTCCGACGACCCAAAATCCTCCTGATTTCGGCCAGGGGAACCAACATGCCTTACTGGAATCAACTGGAGAAGGTAGAGGAGGACCTGGGGAACTAAATTGGAAAGAAATTGAGCCCTGATTAGGGCTTACCTGAGCTGGCTATGATGGAGGTCACTGGATCTCGCCAGAGCTCGCCGGAGTTGGCCTGAACCTTGATTTCTTCTCCTCTCTGAGCTTCCTCTCTGATTTGGGACTCCTTTGGTGGCTCTGGTTAAGAGAAAACTCTTTGGTTGCTTTCCTCTCAAATTTTCTAAGCTTTTTTCTCTCCTTTATTCGCCCATTTTTCTCTTGCAAATGGGAGGTATTTATAGGCCTGTAATGGCTAGGTAGTTTGTTATGGGTTGTTATAGGTGGTTATGGTGAAGTGGGAAGTGGTTAGGGTTGTTATGATTTGTTATGATAATGGTGGGAAGTAGTTAGGTTTGTTTTGGTGGTTACAAGTTGTTATAGGTTATTGTGATGAAGGTGGGAAGTGGTTAGAGGTTGTTATAGGTTGTTATGGTGAGTGGGAAGTCGTTAGAGTTTGTTTAGGTGGTTAGAGGTTGTTATAAGTTGTTAAGGTTTTGGATTAGGGTTTAAGGTTAGGTTTAGGGTTTAAGTTAGGGTTTTGAATTAGATTTAGGATTTTGAATTAATTTTAGGGTTTTGAATTAGGTTTAGGTTAGTTTAAGGGTTTTGATTTAGTTTTGGACTACGTTTAGGGTTTAGGGCTAGAGTTTTAAATTAGATTTAAGTTAGTTTTAGGGTTTTGGACTAAGTTTATGGTTTAGGGCTAGGGTTTTGAATTAGTTTTAAGGTTTTGGATTAGGATTTAGGTTTAGGGTCCAGCTACAAGCATATATGGTGTCTACAATATGCATCTTGGTTTTCCTCGTCTTTCCATTAAAAGACTAGGTGGTGACTTCTTTTCCTTATCCTTTTCTTATCTTTCTTTGGTGTTTTCGAGTCTAGTCTTCTTCTTCAGATTCATCATCTTCGCCGTGACCATATCGGGACTCCTCGTATGTTTCCACAAACCATGGGGTCGTGTAGGGTTCCACCGGCATGGTCACAGGAACTGGCGACTCCTCTGGGAATAACTAGATTTTGGCTTTCATTTTTGTTTTATTGCTTACTTGTCATTGATCTATACACTTTGTGTTTGTTTGCTTGTTCTATTTGTCTATACATAATTGAATGTGCATGCCTTTTTACACGATTACTATGCCACAACACATGCACATGACTTAAATTGTGCCTTTTGATGCTTGCTTTTGTTCACTTACCTGTGAGCACTACACTAGCACATGCCATTCTCATGCCTTTTGCTTGTTGATTTAGTGTTTGGATGCCATAACTGTGTGTTTTCTTCCCTTTTTGGATCTACCATGATTAGGAGAGTGGAGACATGTTTGCCATATTTGCCATGATTGTGTGTTTTCTTCCCTTTTCAGACTTATCGACCGGAGGGAATATGGCAAGTTTTGGACTTACCGACTGGAGGGAATATGGAAAGTTTAGGACTTATCAACCAAGAAGGGAACATGACAAGTTTAGGACTTACCGACCAAGAAAGGAACATGACAAGTTTAGGACTTATCGACCAAGAAGGGAATATGGCAAGTTTCGGACTTACCGACAGACGGGAATATGGCCAGTTTCAGACATACCGATCGGAGGGAATATGGCAAGTTTAGGACTTACCAACTAAGAAGGGAATATGGCATGTTTCAGACATACCGACTGGAGAAAATATGGCAAGTTTCGAACTTACCGACCAGAGGGAATATGGCAAGTTTCAGACTTACCGACTAGAGGGAATATGGCAAGTTTAGGACTTACCAACCAAGAAGGGAATATGGCAAGTTTTGGATGCACCGATCGGAGGAAATATGGCAAGTTTAGGACTTACCGACCAAGAAGGGAATATGGCAAGTTTTGGACTTACCGATCGGTGGGAATATGGCAAGTTTTGGACTTACCGACCGGAAGGAATATGGCAAGTTTCGGACTTACCGAACGGAGGGAATATGACAAGTTTTGGATTTACCGACCAAAAGGAATATGACAAGTTTCGGACTTACTGACTGGAGGGAATATGGTTAGTTTCGGACTTACCATCCGGAGGGAATATGACAAGTTTCGGACTTACCAACCAAGAAGGGACTATGGCAAGTTTCGGACTTACCGACCAAGAAGGGAATATGGCAAGTTTCAGACTTACCGACTGGAGGGAATATGGCAAGTTTCAGACTTATCAACTGGAAGGAATATGACAAGTTTCGGACTTACTGACTGGAGGGAATATGGCAAGTTTAGGACTTACTGACCAAGAAGGGAACATGGCAAGTTTAGCACTTATCGACCAAGAAGGAATATGACAAGTTTCGGACGTACCAACTGGAAGGAATATGGTAAGTTTCGGACTTATTGACTGGAGAGAATATGGAAAGTTTCGGACTTACCGACTGGAGGGAATATGGTAAGTTTCGGACTTACCGACAGGAGGAAATATGGCAAGTTTCAGACTTACTGACTAGAAGGAATATGGCAAGTTTTGGACTTACCGACCGGAGGAAATATGGCAAGTTTAGGACTTACCAACCGGTGGGAATTTGACAAGTTTTGGACTTACCGACTGGAAGAAATTTGGCAAGTTTCGGACTTACCGACTAGAGGGAATATGGCAAGTTTAGGACATACCAACCAAGAAGGGAATATGGCAAGTTTTGGACTTACCGACTGGAGGAAATATGGCAAGTTTGGGACTTACCGACCAAGAAGGGAATATGGCAAGTTTTGGACTTACCGACCGGTGGGAATATGACAAGTTTTGGACTTACCAATCAGAAGGAATATGGCAAGTTTTGGACTTACCGAACGGAGGGAATATGACAAGTTTTGGATTTACCGACTAAAAGGAATATGACAATTTTCGGACTTACTGACTGGAGGGAATATGGCAAGTTTCGCACTTAGCGACTGGAGGGAATATTGCAAGTTTCAGACTTACCGACCGGAGAGAATATGACAAGTTTCGGACTTACCGACCAATAGGGACTATGGCAAGTTTCGAACTTACCGACCAAGAAGGGAATATGGCAAGTGTCGGACTTACTGACCAAGAAGGGTATATGGCAAGTTTCGGACTTACCGACTGGAGGGAATATGGCAAGTTTCAGACTTATCAACTGGAAGGAATATAGCAAGTTTCAGACTTACTGACTGGAGGGAATATGGCAAGTTTAGGACTTACTGACCAAGAAGGGAACATGGCAAGTTTAGCACTTATTGACCAAGAAGTGAATATGGCAAGTTTCAGACTTACCGACTGGAGCAAATATGGTAAGTTTCGGACTTACTGACTAAGGGGAATATGGCAAGTTTCAGACTTACCGACCAGAGGGAATATGGCAAGTTTCGAACTTACCGATAGGAGGAAATATGGCAAGTTTCAGACTTACTGACTAGAAGGAATATGGCAAGTTTTGGACTTACCGACCGGAGGAAATATAGAAAGTTTAGGACTTACCGACCAAGAAGGGAATATGACAAGTTTTAGACTTACCAACCAGTTGGAATTTGACAAGTTTTGGACTTACCGACTAGAGGGAATATGAAAAGTTTCGGACTTACCGACTGGAGGGAATATGGCAAGTTTCAGACTTACCGACTGGAGGGAATATCGCAAGTTTTGGACTTACCGAC
>JAMKQA010043721.1:0-11614 GCA_024699735.1 Posidonia australis | reverse complement strand
TACCTCTACCAGCGAATATGCCATGGAATCTTCCAGGCTTTTCGTCTACGAGGCTCCTTGTTGTCCTAGGAGTTACCCATGAGGAATCCCTATATATAGACCCCATAGGCAACCATTTGAAGGGGCTGAATCATCTTGAAAGAGGGAGACATATAACTACACTAGCCTTCACCAGAATTCTGCAACCATCCACATGAGCACTCAAGTTTTCTCTTGCATCCAGAGGTATTCTAAGCCCTTTCAATGCATCAAGGAGCTTATTATCTTGGGTCTTTCTTTTCTTCTTGAAGGAACATCCATCTTGGACAAGGTAGGCCTTCACCTTTCCCTTAACCTCTTGTTCTTTTGCAAGGAATAGCATGTTAAAAGCTCCATATGAGGTCTGATTCTTTCTGTATTTACATGAGGATTTTGCGATGAATTTATTTATCTTTTTTGCAAGACGCTCTTCATGTAAATCTATGCTTTGATTATAGCATGTTTAGTTTATTTCTAGTATAGAATCTGCACTGCATCGCTTGCATGAACAATCTTTTCTTCATCGTATTCTTGATATGATCATGGTAACAGCATATCATGTTGAATTATTCATTCCATTTTTTGAATCTTTTGCATAAACCCATTTAATCATCTTGTTCAAATAAGATAGCTATGCTCAGATGCATTCCATCACGCTCATAACAATCGCATGAATCAACTTGCATTAGCACAAATCACCCATCTTCATTCTAGGTCAGGTTCTGGATCAAATTTTAGTCTGATCCAGATTTTCTGGAGAGCACCTATATGGCGCACCAGAGCGGCGCACTTCTCCAGTGCACCACTCTGGTGCCCCATGCAGGAGCACCAGACTGGTCAGAGAGTGAAACATTCACTTTGGCATATCTGTTTGCATGGTTTTTCGAATGATTTCAAGCCTGATTCTTTTACTTCTTGTTCTTTTACATTTCATGGTTTCACATGCATGTTTTTGATTTTAAACAAGATTGCTTCCTAGTCGTTTTACCTCTTTGGATAATCAGTCCCTAATCAGAATCTGGTAGGCTGATTGCATTTTACTCCAATAGGGAGAACCTATGCATCAGCCAATGATCCAGTGGCATGGCTGAATCCTGTATCTTCCATTTAGCTTGGGATCCTGTGTGAGGCTACCAGCCTTTGAGCACAAGGTCCACAGGTCATTGCATTTGCATTTCTTTCATTTCAAGGCATGTTTTCCAAGTTTTGCGAAGGATTTTACATGGCTTGACTTTCTGGAATGCATTCTCATGTGGTTTGACATAGCATGGATTTCTGTTTTCTTTCTACACATCTTTCTGGCCCACATAGAAGCGCCTAGGTGGCGTACTAATCTGGCGCAGCAGCCTGTTTTCAGTAGCACACAGTAGGTTTTGCATAGTGTTCTAGCATGATTTTTACTTCGATTTGCTTTTTCTTTTTCCCCTGTTTTCTTCAGGAAGGCATGTGTCTGTTTTCAACCATTTCCATGCATGTTAGTTTGCAATTGGCATATAGCAAAGCAAGGATGATAAATCGCTCAAAATACTAGATCCTTGATCTTATTTATGCAATATCTTTGCATCGACCCTTGACTCGATATAAGAGCGATATTTCTAAGCATTAGAATACACCCCTACACAACATGCACCCATCTTTTAGACACCACACGTTAGCATGGCATGGCATATCGCCCTCGGGCGTACAGTAAAGGCTGAAAAGCCAATATTTCGTAAGCAATTGAGAAACCAATAGAAGACCAATTTATCGGGCGCACGAGGGTGCCTAATACCTTCCTCGTGCGTAACAGGGATCCTTACCCATTTTTTCTAGTTTATGACCTACTTTTCCATTGCATGATTTGCATATTTTATATGGTTTTCCTCGTCTTCCATTTAAATAGACTAGGTGGCGACTCCTGCATTTGCATATTTATTTTTACCGTGACTTTGCCGTCCCTCATGTATTTTGGCCTTTCGCGTCAAAATCCTCGAGGCTGTCGTCGGCATGGTTACTGGACCCCCAAAGCCTAACACGCCTGAATTCACCTTAATCATCTGGCCAAAGCACCACTCCTAAAAACTGGGTCGTTACAGGCCTCCTCTGGCAAAGCAAGACCAAGAAACTAGAGGAATCCTCTAGTCCTATGGGGGGCATGCTCTCGATGAAAGAGAGAGAGAGAGTGAGGAATACCTAGAAGGCGAGTCTGTTGTTTCTCCTGGTGAGGGTCGACGACGGTCCTCTGGTTGCTCCGTCGATGGTGGTTGGAGGTCTTAGGATGAATAAGGGTTGTCCCAGGCTAGGGAGGTAATTGAGGTCGTGGGAAAAAGGCTGGGCTCCTCTAGGGTGGATTTAGTTGCCGGAGGAGAAGTCAGGAGGCACGCTTCGAGAGAGAGAAGCCTCTGGTCTGTCGGCGGCGGACCGTTTAAACTCCGGTGAAGCCTCTCGGAGCCGTCGATCCTCCCTCTCAGCCATTGAGGGCCGCCCGATGCTTCCATGCGTTGGAGGAGTGCGATCGTAGATCACAAGATGAGGAGATTCGCTCCAAAGTTAGCAGGATGCTGCCAGAGATGGCGTCGAAGATCGCGGGGGTCGTCGGAGAGGATTGTCAGAATTATTTCTGGCTTTACTAAAGTTTTTAATTGAGAGGTGAACTTAGCTTATTGGGCCTAGCTTTAGGGTTTTGTTTCCTCGTTTTTTTTTTGTTTTGTTTTAGTGGTTTAATTTTGGATAAATTTGATGATTAATGATTAATTTGAGATTTTGGATACACTTATTTGTGTTTTAGCATTTTAAGTTGTCTAAGGTTTTATTTGGTGATTTAAATTTAATTAAATGGATTACTTTAGTTTTAAATGGAGTAAAATGATTTTGGGTTTAATTAATTGAGAATTCATTTAAATCTTGGTTTACTTAGTTTTTACTTTCGTTTACTTAAGGATTTTATTTAGATGTTGATTTAATTGATTTTCTCTTGATTTAATTAAAGATTTGGGTTTTTATTTAATTAGATTTCAATTTTTTAAGGGATTTTATTGAGTTTTGCTTGATTAATGTTTTAATTAGGGTTCTTACTTGGATTTGAAATGAGGTTTTGAGTTTAATTAATTGATTTTAAATTAGGATTTTTAGGATTTTAATTACTTGATTTTAAATTTGGATTTTGGATTTAATTAATTAGGGTTTTGAGTTTAATTAGGAGATTAGGGTTTTTAGGGTTTTGGTTTTAGGTTTTTATTTGGGTTTTGTGACTTTAATTAAATTTTTGATTTTGTGATTTATGGTTTAATAAATTGGTTTTAAATTAGGTTCTTTTAGGATTTTAATTACTTTGGGGTGTTTAGGATTTTAATTATTTTAGGATTTTAGGGTTTTGGATTTTAATTAGGATTTTGAATTTAGTTAGGGTTTTCACTTGGTTAATTTGGATTTTAAGTGGATTTTATTCAATTTTGGTTTTAATTGGGTTTTTATTTGATTAATTTGGATTTTAAGTGTTTTAAATTAATTTTGTTTGGTTTTGATTCTTAATTATTGGTTTTTGCTTTGATTAGGTCAGAGTAGGTTTATGTAACACTCGTAAAATTCATTTTGTAATTATTTACATTTTATGAATTTTATTCCTGGACGGGTGTTACTGTTCCAAGGCCTGTTGTGTGGTTTAGTGCTTTTCGGCTTGGGCTTCGTGGGCTGGCTTCTATTTGGGTGTCCCTGTGCGTGGTTTGGCACTGTGCATTGTGGCACTGTGCGTGTAGGGCCCAGGTGTGGGGTCCCCGTGGGACCCACATGTGTGGGCTGGTGGTTGAGGCTTGCAGTTGGCCTCATTGGTGGTGGCTGGCGGTTGGCTGCTCGTGCAGTTTGCTGGTGGCTGAGACGCGTAGGTGGGCACGTTTTCAGCTACTACAGGCGCAAGCTTTATAAGCCGCACTGCACTTCTCCTCGCCACCCATCGCCGTCTCCTCCTTCCTTCTTCTTCCTTTCTCCTCTTCCTCGGCGGCGCACTTCTTCTTCTCCACCTCCACCATCTTACTTTTCCTTCCCACTTCTGCTTCTCCTTCCTTTTCCTTCCCCTTCTTCCTTTCCACTCGTCTCCCTACCTCCTCTGTTTTTCACCTGCATGCGTCGAGAGAGAGGAAGAGGTTAAGGGAGCGAAGCGGAGGGCTGTGGTTGGTCGTGGTGGTGCGGGGAGCTCGCGAGGCATTTCCAGGTAAGCATCTCCACTTCGAGTAATAAAGAGCATGAAATTGGTAGAAAATGCTAGGATTGTAGGAAATCTAGGTAAATTTCCCTTCCTAGAATTTATTGTGTATTTATGGAGCATTTATTGTCATTTATGGCGAATGGTGTGTTTTGGGTCCTTTTGACCCTTCTGCCTTTGTGATTTTATATCTTGATGCATGGTGAATGGATTTTAGTTTTGTTTGTTGGGTTTTGGAGTAGACTCGAGGGTCTACACCATATGTTTTATGCAAGATTTTTGGTATTTGTTTAGGAGGTCTGATCGGAGGTCTTAGTTGGGGCGATTCGGACGATAGGGTTTGGCCCGTTTTCTGGTTTCGCATAATTCGGCATACCGAATGGAAATGGCATACCGAATCAGGGGATTTCGGCATACCGATTCCACTCGGCATACCATTTTTCTGTCAGTTTAGGTCCTCTGGTTGAGTTTCGGTCATCCATTTTTAGACGGTATACCCAATTTGGCCTGAGTGTTGACCGTTGACCCCAGTTCGGTCGACCGAATCAGACCGGTTTACCGAATCAGCAGATTTCGGCGTACCGAATCTAACTTTCGGCATACCGATTTCTGGGCCCATATAGGTTTATTAGAATTGTGTTTTTGGTGGCTTTTTGGATGTTGTGTTTTGTCCCTATGAGATGGGGTTGTGGGTCATTAGTGGTGGTCCCTTGGGACACCTGATGCGCCGTTTTGCCGAGGTTTTGGAAGAGTTTTCAAAAGATATGAAATGGTTTGAAAAATGGATTTCAAGGAAATGGTTGGCCTGGTTTGGAAAATTATTTCCTGGTTTTCTGTGTGCGAGCTGAGGCAGCGTGGGATCATGTCGTCGGGACCGAAGAATATGACAACATTATTGGGTGGTCGGCCGCGATGTCCCTTGTTGAGGTCGAGGGCCAAGATACCTGAGGCTGAGGGGTGTCGGGTCCTGGAGGTATGAGACTCCTTGACTGTCGTCTCGAGGCTAGGGTTGTGGTCCGCGGGTTGAGGTGTCTTGTGGCATGACGGGGAGGTATGATGCTCCTGCTATCGCTGTGAGCATTGAGGCTCGGGTGTTGTCGGGTGTGGGGGTATGACGCTCCTTCCTGAGCACCGTGTGTGGAGGACGCCGTGAGGAGGCGTACCCTGTGGTAGCCAATGCTGGTGGGACACGTGCCCCGTAGCTGGTAGCGTCCTGAGAGACAGGACTACCTTCCTAGGGAGGGGGTGGCTTTTGAGGGTTCTCCTGAGAGGGGGAAATCGCGAGACGGTGAACGCTCCTGCACAGGGTGACCGTCACCGTGGCAGTGCAAAATGCTAGGGTCGCTCCTCAGTGGACTGTGTGTGGCTAGACTTAGGTTGCCTGGCGCCTGGCTTCCCGACTCACTGTGTGTGGTTTTGCCAATTGAGGGCCTTTGCTTGTGGCTTTGGGCTAGTAGAACCCTGGTTTGGGGTTTTGGCCAGTGTGGGCCTGATTTCTGAGGCTTTGAGGAAATGGTTTGCGAAAGGAATTTAAAATGAAAATAGATTATGGTTTTGTTTTCCGTGGTTTTCGTGGGGTGCGTACTGGCTGACTTTGGTCGCTCATGCGTTTTCCTTGTGGTTTTGGTTTGCAGGTGCAAACATGCGATTGGCTTAGCGTACAAATAGTCTGGAGTCTGCTAGCCGCACACATAGGTTCCTGGTAATTAGATATTTACTGTTTAGCTTTAGTTTTCCCGTAATTTAATTTGTTTAAATTATTGGGGAAAATTTAGGGCGTGACAGTTTGTGTGGGCATGAGGGTTTAGGATTTAGCTAAGGTTTAAGTGGTTGTAACCAGAGCATCTTTCTAAAGGAGTTTGTTGCCAAGTGACTTCAAAATCAGGGTGTCTACAGTATGTTAAGGAATAAAAATACGTGATAAAAAAACACCTAAAGTAGAATGATGAGAAGGTGCTTGTGGGTTTTTTTCATTTCCAAATGTCCCTCTCCCTCTACATGACCATTTGACATCATTGTACCTCCCTTGAACATGGATGGTCTTAGAAAACTCCCTCACCCCATGAATTGTCTCTTTCCCTCTACATGAGAATCTGACATCATTGTGCCTCCTTTAGAATAAAATGGTCATCTTCGAGAGGGAAGATTACCTACAAAAGAATTATTTAAATCTCATATTAAAAAAAATAAAATATAATGCAAATAAATATTTTAATTTATAAAAGCAAACCATTAATCCCCATAAATTGTCTCTCTCCCTCTACAAAAGGATGGTCTTCTATGAATTGTTGCTTTTTTATTGTGTATGTGTGTATCAGATATCATTGTATTTGCCTTGAATGTAGATGGTATTGTGGTAGTTATTGTATCATCACCTTCTCGAAATCCAGTAGGTAGTTTACGATTGTGTGCACCTCTTAGAGATAAATTAAGAGGTGTCACAGAACTCCCTCCATTACCATTTGTCCCCATTAAATGTAGCTCTGTTTGATTTCTTTCTCTAGTTGAGGGAATACCTAAAAATTTATGTCTGGAATATCTGATTTAGAAAATGTGATAACAAAAATAACAATTTCGGTATTTAGGAACAAGCGATACATAGTAAATAACATACCAAGGATATCTAAATAATTTGATTGTCTTGATGGACCATCTCCAACGTTAAATGAATGTTCACCTTCCGTATGACTAGTGTTTTTTGGATTGGTATTCTTCATGACCTTTGTAATAGATCTGATTTCCTCCACACATCTTCATGTTCCTGTGCAACATAATTGCAACTCAAGGAAACAATTTCATTTTAATCAAAGAAGTCCAACCCATACTGAAAAAAACAAAAAACAAATTTTGCAACATCTCTATCGACATCATATTCAAAGTGGAAGACTAGATGAACACTAAATTACAAGAGTCAAAAGAAAATTGTAAAACAAGACTAGGATCAGCACGTAATGCATTGCCACAACACTTCCATCATGCCAATCTGTCCAACTTACCTCCGACCCATTTTTGTACTTGTAATTTCCCTCCAATCGCAACAAGATCAAGTATATATTTTGTTTTTGTGTCTAAATTTTTGAACTTTCCAGTACAAAATTTGTTGTTCAATGTTGGGGCTTGAGTAATTTCAAGACCATGGTCCGCTTTGAGAGGACAGGAAGGTCATTGTACCTCTCCTATTGTTTCTCCTTGCTTTATACAAAGTTTACAGTGAAGCATTCAACATATTACTACAAAAGCTTATGCACAAGCAATTTGAAAGGCATAATTGAGAAGCAATAGAAGAAGACATTTGATGTAAGTTTTGACATGTCTTGCTTAAAGCCTTGTTTGATGAATTTCAAGAGCAAGGATTGTGTTGGAAAATAAGATGGTCTTCTAGTTGCAAGAAAAATGCAGCAGTCAATTTTTGTCTTTTACATCTACTGAAAATTATTTCAGTTCAGTATGAAATGCTTCACTTGACATACATAGATAACTAAACGTAAATTTAGTTCCATGAGAAATGCAGTTCAGTAAGAAATACTTAGTTACCAAGACCATGGTCCACAGTACTACTTCATGAGTTGATAGAGCAAAGACATGATCAAATAGGACAAGCCTTCACAGTTTGAATATACTACTTTGAAATGGGCATAACAAAAAAAAAAATAGTACAAAAGGTCAATAAAAAGCAACAAATTTATGCCCAAAAAAAATTACAACTTTCCTTATCTCTTTGTCTTATTCACAACTTTGTCTTTTACACGTAAAGTAGTAACATCCCTTCTAACCTAATCAACATGACCTTCAACTTATAAGATCCCTTCATTGAATCATGATGGCTCGATAACCATAGGGTCCTCAAACTCATATATATTCTCCTCTTCCAACGCATTTTCATGGTTTGCTTCCTTCAGATTAACTTTGTCTTGAAGCTCACAAGTGTCTCTTGGCTTCCATCTCATGGCAACACTACATTCTTTCTTTGAAGGATCCTTTGAGTAGTAAACTTATTGAACTTGTATAGGAAGAATAAAAGGCTCATCCTCATAACTCTGTCTTGTTGTGTTCACAAATGTGAACTTAAACTCGTCCATCACAAGTCCCTTATTTAGAGTCATGTTATACCACTTACACTTAAAAAAGTAAATCGATGACTGCATCATAAAGCTAACTTCGATGATTTCTATTAGAACTCCATACCATACATTTCCATCAACATCACCAATTGTTACAATGACATTATTTTGGGTAGTTCTTGACTCGTCTAGAGATTTGGTTTTGTATTTGTGTCCATTATGAAAAAAATGTTGATAGCAAGAATTCCAAGACATGGACCTCGAACTAGACTTCTTACTTGCTTAGGTACTTTAGTGTGCTCCCTTAATTGATTAATTTAACAAAGAAAAATTAAAACTTTTGTAAGAGTAAGTTCATATGGGTATTTATATAAAATAAATGGTTACAAGTACTTACATGATCTCTAAACCAGTCAACAAATTTTTTATGTTGCTCCAATTGGACCCATTCTTTAGTCCATTCTGGATGTTGACACTCTACAAATGTTTTGTGTAATCTACTATAGACACTCCAATTTTTTGATTTTGCAGGATGGAGATGTGGTGGCTGAGCTCTAACCCCTATAGGCCCATTTAATTCATGGAAGCCCACTTAGGCCCATGAAGGCCCACATGGGCCCATTAAACCCAATGTGAGCCTATTTTGGCCCATTAGAACTATTTAACCTTTGTAAGCCCATTTAGGCCCATGGGAGCCCACAAGGCCCACATAGGCCCATTGAGCCCAATTGAGCCCATGAAGGTCCACAATGGCTCAACCCACATTTCCTCCTATTTCTTCCTCTTCTTCCAAAATTAAACCCACACCATATTCATTTTTTTTCTCCTTCATTTACCAAAGTTTTCCTACCACATTTTTCAAATATCCCACCAATTCATCCATCCTTCTCATTTCACCCTCTTTCCTTCTCATTAGCCACTGAACTCGTGCCTTCTCCCCATTTCCACAGCAATTCAGCCACTAAACTCGCTTCCATTCTGCTCTCATCAACCCAGTCCGCAGCCCACTGAGCCAGCAGCTTCCAAGGCAGCTCAGCCATTGGATCAGCCATCGCCAGAGCTTGGATCGCCGTTCATCCTGTCGATGGGCAGGGAACAAGGGGGAGCAGCAAAGGGACAGCCGTTAGCATGCGGTTAGTCTGTTTTTGCTTTTTTGGAGTTGGTTTAGTAGAGTTAGAGGGTCGTTATTTGATTATATTACATGTTTGGTCCCTTGTCGATTTTGAGTTGGGTTTCCGTTTGCCTATAAGAAGGAGGAAGAGGACACTGAAAAAAAAAACCACGCCCCTTGAGCACACTACAGAACTGAGAATTCAGTGCGAGAAGGAGAGGAGTAGTGCGAGAGCTGTCGCGGAGGAGGAAGGAACGTATTTCCAGAGCTCTGGCGAGGCAACTGCGGCCAGGTACACACTGATTCTCTCTTAATTGTTTGAATTCTGATCTTCTAGACCTCCTCCTCTCTTCCTGGAGCGTTTCCAAGGGATTCAGAGCGATCCCTCGGCTAGCGGAGCTCCGCCGTGCCCCGCCGTCGCCACACTCCGACGACAGAGGTTGGGGGGGCAATCCAGGGAGTCTCCTGGATCCCCGAGCCTTCTTCTCTTCATCTTTGGCCTCCTCGATGCTTCTCAGTCTCTCGCATCGCCACTTCGCCGCTCCCAGCAGCCAACGCGACGCCCGCCGGAAAATGCTCAAACGAGGTGGGTGGGAGGCTCGTTCTCACTGTTGGTTCTGGGATCCACTCCGTTGGATCGTCCCCTCTCACCTCCTTCTTGCTTCCCGTGAGGTCTAATCTCAGATCAGACCACGGGAAGGCTTGTTTGCCCCCCTCCAACGGTCGTCGTCGGCGAGATCCATCGTTGGCGACCGTCGTTTCTTTTTTCCATTAAAAAAACAATTTAAAACATTTTATTTGAATAAAATACAGAAACATTGTTTTTCTTTCATTTAGGTCCTTTTTGTATTACTTTTAGGTCCTTTTATTGCATATAGATCCTTCAAATCTTTCGAATAAAGTTTTAACTGAAAATATTACATGTTTTACCTTGAACATTTAAAATAATGTTTTCTAAGTTTAAAACTTTAATAAAAGCCCTCTAGAGTTTTTTGAATGAATTTTGTTTCAGACAAATTGCATAGAAGACCCTGGGTTTCCTTGGAACCTTTCTAACAGTTCATTTTTTCTATAAACATTGCATATCAGCCCTTATACTTCTCAAAATGTTTATGAATGCTCATTTTTGATGGTTTATTTGCATGTTAGCCCCTACATTCTTCTGAAATCATCCAAGATTCATGTTTTTGCTGGTTAATTTGCATTTAGACCCCTAGACTTTATTGAAACTTTCCAGAATGTTCTTTTCTTTGGTTTATTTGCATTTAAACCCCTGGAGTTTTTGAAAACTTTTCTAAAGCATGTTTTTCTCTAGATAAATTGCATTTTAACCCTCAGACTTTACTGAAATTCTTCTGGATGCTTTATTCTACTGGGCAATTTGCAGTTTAGCCCATGTACTTCATTGATATTACTCTATTTGCTTGTTTTTAGGGGTAAAATGACCATTTTGCCCCTGAAACTTCCTATATCATTTCTGAGACTTTTTTCTTGCTTTTTACCCTGATTTTATGCAGAATTGGTTTAAATGCATGTTTAGGTGGTAAAATTGCATTCAGACCCCTAGAGAACTTCATTTTGACTAGGGATGCACATTTGGCCCCATATTTCTTCATAATTGTATAGAATGTGTTTTCCTATGTATTTTTGATGACTTGGGCTTTAGAACTTCGGTTTTCCTCAAAATTTGGGCTTTTTGCACAAAACCCCCTAGACTTCTCATATTTGCATTCACACTTGCATTTTGCATGACTTTTCACATCTTTTTGCACGGATTTTCCCGTCATTTTTTCCTGGCTTTGCGTACGTTTTCCTAGCTTGATTCTGGCTTGGTTTTCTCCCTGTTTTCTGGATTTTCCTTAGTTTTCCTTGGTTTTCACTTGTTTTGGTTTTCCATCGCTCAAGGGCGTACAGTAAAAGGCTTACAAAGTCGACATTGTCCCGAAATGAGGATTATTTTCCCTTTTTTTATTTTCTCGGATTTATCCCAATTTCCACTATTTTGCGAGACGCTTTCCGAGAATTTCACGATTTTCATGATTTTCCTCATCGCCCAAGGGCGTACAGTAAAACGGCATTCTCAATGCCTACATTTGACCCTCATATTAGCCTTTTCCTTTTATTTCACTTCTTACTTTGATTTGGCATGTTTTTAATCATCTTCATGCATGAGCATATAGAATAAGCAAGCATACATTTAGCAGACCATTGACAGTAGGAAACCTAGAAAGACCGAGTTTTCTCGGG